>CM071943.1:13232500-13400000 GCA_036784905.1 Acrossocheilus fasciatus
AAAGGGAATTATTTATAATTAATTATAACTGGTTATAATTAATAATAAATATTTAGATTAGATCTTAGAATTAACTGTAGCAGAATCGATATTACAATTACTTGATCTGTCCGTCCACCGAGCAGACAATATAATTATTTATCAATTCTAGGAAGGTTACGTTTCTGGCCAAGAAACAATGGCCTTCCTACTTATACAGTACTAGCAGTAGTTAGCATGTAGCAAGGAGCAATCTTTCAGTGACTTTGAAATGTGAGCGGAACACAGAGACAATCAATTGTGAATATAAGGGATTTAATAAACGAAACTATAACTAACATACACACAAACTAAGCAAAACATATATTTATAGAATGAAGGAAAGTAAGGAAAGAGAGAGAAGAGTAAAGAATGGCAGTATTTCACATCAATTTTACCACAACCTCAGTGAGAATCATCAGAGCCACAATTCACCTTAACGGGGTTCAAACTTAACACGCATCTAATCAGTTGTAAATGGTTACTTGCATTGGTTTGTTGCTGAATAAGAGTCTTGATGCTGTAGACGAGGTTCTTGATGATTTCTTGAGGAGGAAGTTGAAGAAGTCCAAAGTAAATCCACAACGTTACTTGAAGGTAAACACTGCCGGAAGGTTAAGGAGTTTTTGCGAGGGTCTTTGTCTCAAGGAGAAGAGTTTTGAGCGATGATTAGTCTGGGTTCTAACCTTTTAATGGTTCATGGCCGCACCCATTTTGTGGGTGGAGTGGCCAATCAGAGGCATGCATTTTGAGCGGGAAGCTCCCTTTGTCTCCGTTTTATGGCCCATCTCACACTTTATTGCTGGGTTGGAACGCTAGTGCAGCTTTTAATTCAAAACATAGTAAGAATTGTTTGATGCATTTCACGATCACATAGTGTACGTCATTGTGTGAGAAATAAAGAGGAGATCATTTTGATACCAAGAAAGTAACCTTCGGATGATATTAAAGAAGAGATACACTCATACACTGGAATATAGGCATTTAACGTCTAACTAATACAAGAAAAGGGTTTTAACTAAGTTAATATAACAGGGGAATATACATACAAAACATGCATATAGCAGATACATTTATAACTACTTAGTTATGGCCTAAAATAGAGAAAATGTCTTTAGGTGTGTGTGTGATGTGTATTGGGAATTGTGAGGACAGACAACTGGTCTGTCTCTGGCATGGGGGTCATCCAACCTTATGTGGAATGTGTTTGAAGATTGATAAAGATACCCCAGAGGCGACCTGTTTTAGCATCCTTTTGATAGTGACAAAGACCATCTGCAATTTAGCACCCATATAAATGTAAACGATGAGGCCAGGTTTAGTAATTTATATGCAAATGTCAAAGGCTAAAAGGTTTTCTAAAAACAAAGTGAAATCAACCATTACTGATCTAAAGCAGGCGTTACAGCATTGAAGCTCTAACATATCTTTCTCTGCAAAAAAGCTCTAACTCATGAAAATCTACCTTCTGCATTGCAAATTACATGTCATTTCATGAGAAAGAAACATTTTTCTTGTACTTGAGCTTTCCTCTTAAAATCGCATTGAGCAACTTTCTCTCACTGAGAAAGAAGCTTTTCAGAATCTGTGGCCTTGGATTCTCTTCATTTGCTTAGTTGCACTAACACAGCTTTTAGTGCTCTCAGAAGCTCCAAAACAGTGATTCTGAGCATTGAAGCTCTAACATATCTTTCTCTGCAAAAAAGCTCTAACTCATGAAAATCTGCCTTCTGCATTGCAAATTACAAGTCATTTCATGAGAAAGAAACATCTTTCTTGTACTTGAGTTTTGCTCTTAAAATTGCATTGAGAAACTTTCTTTCACTAAGAAAGAAGCTTTTCAGCATCTGTGGCCTTGGATTCTCTTCATTTGCTTAGTTGCACTAACACAGCTTTTAGTGCTCTCAGAAGCTCCAAAACAGTGATTCTGAGCATTGAAGGTCTAAAATAACTTTCTCTGCAAAAAAGCTCTAACTCATGAAAATCTGCCTTCTGCATTGCAAATTACATGTCATTTCATGAGAAAGAAACATCTTTCTTGTACTTGAGTTTTGCTCTTAAAATTGCATTGAGCAACTTTCTCTCACTGAGAAAGAAGCTTTTCAGCATCTGTGGCCTTGGATTCTCTTCATCTGCTTAGTTTCTCTAACAAAGCTTTTCGTGCTCTCGGAAGTTCCAAAACAGTGATTCTGAGCATTGAAGCTCTAACATATCTTTCTCTGCAAAAAAGCTCTAACTCATGAAAATCTGCCTTCTGCATTGCAAATTACATGTCATTTCATGAGAAAGAAACATTTTTCTTGTACTTGAGTTTTGCTCTTAAAATTTCATTGAGCAACTTTCTCTTACTGAAAAAGAAGCTTTTCAGCATCTGTGGCCTTGGATTCTCTTCATTTGCTTAGTTGCACTAACACAGCTTTTAGTGCTCTCAGAAGCTCCAAAACAGCGATTCTGAGCATTGAAGCTCTAACATATCTTTCTCTGCAAAAAAGCTCTAACTCATTAAAATCTGCCTTCTGCATTGCAAATTACATGTCATTTCATGAGAAAGAAACACTTTTCTTGTACTTGAGTTTTGCTCTTAAAATTTCATTGAGCAACTTTCTCTTACTGAAAAAGAAGCTTTTCAGCATGTGTGGCCTTGGACTCTCTTCATTTGCTTAGTTGCACTAACACAGCTTTTAGTCCTCTCAGAAGCTCCAAAACAGTGATTCTGAGCATTGAAGGTCTAAAATAACTTTCTCTGCAAAAAAGCTCTAACTCATGAAAATCTGCCTTCTGCATTGCAAATTACATGTCATTTCATGAGAAAGAAACATTTTTCTTGTACTTGAGTTTTGCTCTTAAAATCGCATTGAGCAACTTTCTCTCGCTGAGAAAGAAGCTTTTCAGCATCTGTGGCCTTGGATTCTCTTCATCTGCTTAGTTGCTCTAACAAAGCTTTTCGTGCTCTCGGAAGCTCCAAAACAGTGATTCTGAGCATTAAAGCTTTAACATATCTTTCTCTGCAAAAAAGCTCTAACTCATGAAAATCTGCCTTCTGCATTGCAAATTACAAGTCATTTCATGAGAAAGAAACATCTTTCTTGTACTTGAGTTTTGCTCTTAAAATTGCATTGAGCAACTTTCTTTCACTAAGAAAGAAGCTTTTCAGCATCTGTGGCCTTGGATTCTCTTCATTTGCTTAGTTGCACTAACACAGCTTTTAGTGCTCTCAGAAGCTCCAAAGCAGTGATTCTGAGCATTGAAGGTCTAAAATAACTTTCTCTGCAAAAAAGCTCTAACTCATGAAAATCTGCCTTCTGCATTGCAAATTACATGTCATTTCATGAGAAAGAAACATCTTTCTTGTACTTGAGTTTTGCTCTTAAAATTGCATTGAGCAACTTTCTCTCACTGAGAAAGAAGCTTTTCAGCATCTGTGGCCTTGGATTCTCTTCATCTGCTTAGTTTCTCTAACAAAGCTTTTCATGCTCTCAGAAGTTCCAAAACAGCGATTCTCAGCATTGAAGCTCTAACATATCTTTCTCTGCAAAAAAGCTCTAACTCATGAAAATCTGCCTTCTGCATTGCAAATTACATGTCATTTCATGAGAAAGAAACACTTTTCTTGTACTTGAGTTTTGCTCTTAAAATTTCATTGAGCAACTTTCTCTTACTGAAAAAGAAGCTTTTCAGCATCTGTGGCCTTGGACTCTCTTCATTTGCTTAGTTGCACTAACCCAGCTTTTAGTGCTCTCAGAAGCTCCAAAACAGTGATTCTGAGCATTGAAGGTCTAAAATAACTTTCTCTGCAAAAAAAGCTCTAACTCATGAAAATCTGCCTTCTGCATTGCAAATTACATGTAATTTCATGAGAAAGAAACATTTTTCTTGTACTTGAGTTTTGCTCTTAAAATCGCATTGAGCAACTTTCTCTCGCTGAGAAAGAAGCTTTTCAGCATCTGTGGCCTTGGATTCTCTTCATCTGCTTAGTTGCTCTAACAAAGCTTTTCGTGCTCTCGGAAGCTCCAAAACAGTGATTCTGAGCATTAAAGCTCTAACATATCTTTCTCTGCAAAAAAGCTCTAACTCATGAAAATCTGCCTTCTGCATTGCAAATTACATGTCATTTCATGAGAAAGAAACATTTTTCTTGTACTTGAGTTTTGCTCTTAAAATTTCATTGAGCAACTTTCTCTTACTGAAAAAGAAGCTTTTCAGCATCTGTGGTCTTGGATTCTCTTCATTTGCTTAGTTGCACTAACACAGCGTTTAGTGCTCTCAGAAGCTCCAAAACAGCGATTCTGAGCATTGAAGCTCTAACATATCTTTCTCTGCAAAAAAGCTCTAACTCATGAAAATCTGCCTTCTGCATTGCAAATTACATGTCATTTCATGAGAAAGAAACACTTTTCTTGTACTTGAGTTTTGCTCTTAAAATTTCATTGAGCAACTTTCTCTTACTGAAAAAGAAGCTTTTCATCATCTGTGGCCTTGGATTCTCTTCATTTGCTTAGTTGCACTAACACAGCTTTTAGTGCTCTCAGAAGCTCCAAAACAGCGATTCTGAGCATTGAAGGTCTAAAATAACTTTCTCTACAAAAAAGCTCTAACTCATGAAAATCTGCCTTCTGCATGGCAAATTACATGTCATTTCATGAGAAAGAAACATCTTTCTTGTACTTGAGTTTTGCTCTTAAAATTGCATTGAGCAACTTTCTCTCACTGAGAAAGAAGCTTTTCAGTATCTGTGGCCTTGGATTCTCTGAATTTGCTTAGTTGCAATAACACAGCTTTTAGTGCTCTCAGAAGTTCCAAAACAGTGATTCTGAGCATTGAAGGTCTAAAATAACTTTCTCTGCAAAAAAGCTCTAACTCATGAAAATCTGCCTTCTGCATTGCAAATTACATGTCATTTCATGAGAAAGAAACATTTTTCTTGTACTTGAGTTTTGCTCTTAAAATCGCATTGAGCAACTTTCTCTTACTGAAAAAGAAGCTTTTCAGCATCTGTGGCCTTGGATTCTCTTCATTTGCTTAGTTGCACTAACACAGCTTTTAGTGCTCTCAGAAGCTCCAAAACAGCGATTCTGAGCATTGAAGGTCTAAAATAACTTTCTCTACAAAAAAGCTCTAACTCATGAAAATCTGCCTTCTGCATGGCAAATTACATGTCATTTCATGAGAAAGAAACATCTTTCTTGTACTTGAGTTTTGCTCTTAAAATTGCATTGAGCAACTTTCTCTCACTGAGAAAGAAGCTTTTCAGTATCTGTGGCCTTGGATTCTCTGCATTTGCTTAGTTGCAATAACACAGCTTTTAGTGCTCTCAGAAGTTCCAAAACAGTGATTCTGAGCATTGAAGGTCTAAAATAACTTTCTCTGCAAAAAAGCTCTAACTCATGAAAATCTGCCTTCTGCATTGCAAATTCCATGTCATTTCATGAGAAAGAAACATTTTTCTTGTACTTGAGTTTTGCTCTTAAAATCGCATTGAGCAACTTTCTCTCGCTGAGAAAGAAGCTTTTCAGCATCTGTGGCCTTGGATTCTCTTCATTTGCTTAGTTGCACTAACACAGCTTTTAGTGCTCTCAGAAGCTCCAAAACAGTGATTCTGAGCATTGAAGCTCTAACATATCTTTCTCTGCAAAAAAGCTCTAACTCATGAAAATCTGCCTTCTGCATTGCAAATTACAAGTCATTTCATGAGAAAGAAACATCTTTCTTGTACTTGAGTTTTGCTCTTAAAATTGCATTGAGCAACTTTCTTTCACTAAGAAATAAGCTTTTCAGCATCTGTGGCCTTGGATTCTCTTCATTTGCTTAGTTGCACTAACACAGCTTTTAGTGCTCTCAGAAGCTCCAAAACAGTGATTCTGAGCATTGAAGGTCTAAAATAACTTTCTCTGCAAAAAAGCTCTAACTCATGAAAATCTGCCTTCTGCATTGCAAATTACATGTCATTTCATGAGAAAGAAACATCTTTCTTGTACTTGAGTTTTGCTCTTAAAATTGCATTGAGCAACTTTCTCTTACTGAAAAAGAAGCTTTTCAGCATCTGTGGCCTTGGATTCTCTTCATTTGCTTAGTTGCACTAACACAGCTTTTAGTGCTCTCGGAAGCTCCAAAACAGCGATTCTGAGGATTGAAGCTCTAACATATCTTTCTCTGCAAAAAAGCTCTAACTCATGAAAATCTGCCTTCTGCATTGCAAATTACATGTCATTTCATGACAAAGAAACACTTTTCTTGTACTTGAGTTTTGCTCTTAAAATTTCATTGAGCAACTTTCTCTTACTGAAAAAGAAGCTTTTCAGCATCTGTGGCCTTGGACTCTCTTCATTTGCTTAGTTGCACTAACACAGCTTTTAGTGCTCTCAGAAGCTCCAAAACAGTGATTCTGAGCATTGAAGGTCTAAAATAACTTTCTCTGCAAAAAAGCTCTAACTCATGAAAATCTGCCTTCTGCATTGCAAATTACATGTCATTTCATGAGAAAGAAACATTTTTCTTGTACTTGAGTTTTGCTCTTAAAATCGCATTGAGCAACTTTCTCTCGCTGAGAAAGAAGCTTTTCAGCATCTGTGGCCTTGGATTCTCTTCATCTGCTTAGTTGCTCTAACAAAGCTTTTCGTGCTCTCGGAAGTTCCAAAACAGTGATTCTGAGCATTAAAGCTCTAACATATCTTTCTCTGCAAAAAAGCTCTAACTCATGAAAAACTGCCTTCTGCATTGCAAATTACATATCATTTCATGAGAAAGAAACATTTTTCTTGTACTTGAGTTTTGCTCTTAAAATTTCATTGAGCAACTTTCTCTTACTGAAAAAGAAGCTTTTCAGCATCTGTGGCCTTGGATTCTCTTCATTTGCTTAGTTGCACTAACACAGCTTTTAGTGCTCTCAGAAGTTCCAAAACAGTGATTCTGAGCATTGAAGGTCTAAAATAACTTTCTCTACAAAAAAGCTCTAACTCATGAAAATCTGCCTTCTGCATGGCAAATTACATGTCATTTCATGAGAAAGAAACATCTTTCTTGTACTTGAGTTTTGCTCTTAAAATTGCATTGAGCAACTTTCTCTCACTGAGAAAGAAGCTTTTCAGTATCTGTGACCTTGGATTCTCTGCATTTGCTTAGTTGCAATAACACAGCTTTTAGTGCTCTCAGAAGTTCCAAAACAGTGATTCTGAGCATTGAAGGTCTAAAATAACTTTCTCTGCAAAAAAGCTCTAACTCATGAAAATCTGCCTTCTGCATTGCAAATTACATGTCATTTCATGAGAAAGAAACATCTTTCTTGTACTTGAGTTTTGCTCTTAAAATTGCATTGAGCAACTTTCTCTCACTGAGAAAGAAGCTTTTCAGCATCTGTGGCCTTGGATTCTCTTCATCTGCTTAGTTTCTCTAACAAAGCTTTTCGTGCTCTCGGAAGTTCCAAAACAGTGATTCTGAGCATTGAAGGTCTAAAATAACTTTCTCTGCAAAAAAGCTCTAACTCATGAAAATCTACCTTCTGCATTGCAAATTACATGTCATTTCATGAGAAAGAAACATTTTTCTTGTACTTGAGTTTTCCTCTTAAAATCGCATTGAGCAACTTTCTCTCGCTGAGAAAGAAGCTTTTCAGAAACTGTGGCCTTGGATTCTCTTCATTTGCTTAGTTGCACTAACACAGCTTTTAGTGCTCTCAGAAGTTCCAAAACAGTGATTCTGAGCATTGAAGGTCTAAAATAACTTTCTCTGCAAAAAAGCTCTAACTCATGAAAATCTGCCTTCTGCATTGCAAATTACATGTCATTTCATGAGAAAGAAACATTTTTCTTGTACTTGAGTTTTGCTCTTAAAATCGCATTGAGCAACTTTCTCTCGCTGAGAAAGAAGCTTTTCAGCATCTGTGGCCTTGGATTCTCTTCATTTGCTTAGTTGCACTAACACAGCTTTTAGTGCTCTCAGAAGCTCCAAAACAGTGATTCCGAGCATTGAAGCTCTAACATATCTTTCTCTGCAAAAAAGCTCTAACTCATGAAAATCTGCCTTCTGCATTGCAAATTACAAGTCATTTCATGAGAAAGAAACATCTTTCTTGTACTTGAGTTTTGCTCTTAAAATTTCATTGAGCAACTTTCTCTTACTGAAAAAGAAGCTTTTCAGCATCTGTGGCCTTGGATTCTCTTCATTTGCTTAGTTGCACTAACACAGCTTTTAGTGCTCTCGGAAGCTCCAAAACAGCGATTCTGAGGATTGAAGCTCTAACATATCTTTCTCTGCAAAAAAGCTCTAACTCATGAAAATCTGCCTTCTGCATTGCAAATTACATGTCATTTCATGACAAAGAAACACTTTTCTTGTACTTGAGTTTTGCTCTTAAAATTTCATTGAGCAACTTTCTCTTACTGAAAAAGAAGCTTTTCAGCATCTGTGGCCTTGGACTCTCTTCATTTGCTTAGTTGCACTAACACAGCTTTTAGTGCTCTCAGAAGCTCCAAAACAGCGATTCTGAGCATTGAAGGTCTAAAATAACTTTCTCTGCAAAAAAGCTCTAACTCATGAAAATCTGCCTTCTGCATTGCAAATTTCCTGTCATTTCATGAGAAAGAAACATTTTTCTTGTACTTGAGTTTTGCTCTTAAAATTTCATTGAGCAACTTTCTCTTACTGAAAAAGAAGCTTTTCAGCATCTGTGGCCTTGGATTCTCTTCATTTGCTTAGTTGCACTAACACAGCTTTTACTGCTCTCAGAAGCTCCAAAACAGCGATTCTGAGCATTGAAGGTCTAAAATAACTTTCTCTACAAAAAAGCTCTAACTCATGAAAATCTGCCTTCTGCATGGCAAATTACATGTCATTTCATGAGAAAGAAACATCTTTCTTGTACTTGAGTTTTGCTCTTAAAATTGCATTGAGCAACTTTCTCTCACTGAGAAAGAAGCTTTTCAGTATCTGTGGCCTTGGATTCTCTGCATTTGCTTAGTTGCAATAACACAGCTTTTAGTGCTCTCAGAAGTTCTAAAACAGTGATTCTGAGCATTGAAGGTCTAAAATAACTTTCTCTGCAAAAAAGCTCTAACTCATGAAAATCTGCCTTCTGCATTGCAAATTGCATGTCATTTCATGAGAAAGAAACATCTTTCTTGTACTTGAGTTTTGCTCTTAAAATTGCATTGAGCAACTTTCTTTCACTAAGAAAGAAGCTTTTCAGCATCTGTGGCCTTGGATTCTCTTCATTTGCTTAGTTGCACTAACACAGCTTTTCGTGCTCTCGGAAGTTCCAAAACAGTGATTCTGAGCATTGAAGGTCTAAAATAACTTTCTCTGCAAAAAAGCTCTAACTCATGAAAATCTACCTTCTGCATTGCAAATTACATGTCATTTCATGAGAAAGAAACATTTTTCTTGTACTTGAGTTTTCCTCTTAAAATCGCATTGAGCAACTTTCTCTCGCTGAGAAAGAAGCTTTTCAGAATCTGTGGCCTTGGATTCTCTTCATTTGCTTAGTTGCACTAACACAGCTTTTAGTGCTCTCAGAAGCTCCAAAACAGTGATTCTGAGCATTGAAGGTCTAAAATAACTTTCTCTGCAAAAAAGCTCTAACTCATGAAAATCTGCCTTCTGCATTGCAAATTACATGTCATTTCATGAGAAAGAAACATCTTTCTTGTACTTGAGTTTTGCTCTTAAAATTGCATTGAGCAACTTTCTCTCACTGAGAAAGAAGCTTTTCAGCATCTGTGGCCTTGGATTCTCTTCATCTGCTTAGTTTCTCTAACAAAGCTTTTCGTGCTCTCGGAAGTTCCAAAACAGTGATTCTGAGCATTGAAGCTCTAACATATCTTTCTCTGCAAAAAAGCTCTAACTCATGAAAATCTGCCTTCTGCATTGCAAATTACATGTCATTTCATGAGAAAGAAACATTTTTCTTGTACTTGAGTTTTGCTCTTAAAATTTCATTGAGCAACTTTCTCTTACTGAAAAAGAAGCTTTTCAGCATCTGTGGCCTTGGACTCTCTTCATTTGCTTAGTTGCACTAACACAGCTTTTAGTGCTCTCAGAAGCTCCAAAACAGTGATTCTGAGCATTGAAGGTCTAAAATAACTCTCTCTGCAAAAAAGCTCTAACTCATGAAAATCTGCCTTCTGCATTGCAAATTACATGTCATTTCATGAGAAAGAAACATTTTTCTTGTACTTGAGTTTTGCTCTTAAAATCGCATTGAGCAACTTTCTCTCGCTGAGAAAGAAGCTTTTCAGCATCTGTGGCCTTGGATTCTCTTCATCTGCTTAGTTGCTCTAACAAAGCTTTTCGTGCTCTCGGAAGCTCCAAAACAGTGATTCTGAGCGTTGAAGCTCTAACATATCTTTCTCTGCAAAAAAAGCTCTAACTCATGAAAATCTGCCTTCTGCATTGCAAATTACATGTCATTTTATGAGAAAGAAACATTTTTCTTGTACTTGAGTTTTGCTCTTAAAATTTCATTGAGCAACTTTCTCTTACTGAAAAGAAGCTTTTCAGCATCTGTGGCCTTGGATTCTCTTCATTTGCTTAGTTGCACTAACACAGCTTTTACTGCTCTCAGAAGCTCCAAAACAGCGATTCTGAGCATTGAAGGTCTAAAATAACTTTCTCTACAAAAAAGCTCTAACTCATGAAAATCTGCCTTCTGCATGGCAAATTACATGTCATTTCATGAGAAAGAAACATCTTTCTTGTACTTGAGTTTTGCTCTTAAAATTGCATTGAGCAACTTTCTCTCACTGAGAAAGAAGCTTTTCAGTATCTGTGGCCTTGGATTCTCTGCATTTGCTTAGTTGCAATAACACAGCTTTTAGTGCTCTCAGAAGTTCTAAAACAGTGATTCTGAGCATTGAAGGTCTAAAATAACTTTCTCTGCAAAAAAGCTCTAACTCATGAAAATCTGCCTTCTGCATTGCAAATTGCATGTCATTTCATGAGAAAGAAACATCTTTCTTGTACTTGAGTTTTGCTCTTAAAATTGCATTGAGCAACTTTCTTTCACTAAGAAAGAAGCTTTTCAGCATCTGTGGCCTTGGATTCTCTTCATTTGCTTAGTTGCACTAACACAGCTTTTCGTGCTCTCGGAAGTTCCAAAACAGTGATTCTGAGCATTGAAGGTCTAAAATAACTTTCTCTGCAAAAAAGCTCTAACTCATGAAAATCTACCTTCTGCATTGCAAATTACATGTCATTTCATGAGAAAGAAACATTTTTCTTGTACTTGAGTTTTCCTCTTAAAATCGCATTGAGCAACTTTCTCTGGCTGAGAAAGAAGCTTTTCAGAATCTGTGGCCTTGGATTCTCTTCATTTGCTTAGTTGCACTAACACAGCTTTTAGTGCTCTCAGAAGCTCCAAAACAGTGATTCTGAGCATTGAAGGTCTAAAATAACTTTCTCTGCAAAAAAGCTCTAACTCATGAAAATCTGCCTTCTGCATTGCAAATTACATGTCATTTCATGAGAAAGAAACATCTTTCTTGTACTTGAGTTTTGCTCTTAAAATTGCATTGAGCAACTTTCTCTCACTGAGAAAGAAGCTTTTCAGCATCTGTGGCCTTGGATTCTCTTCATCTGCTTAGTTTCTCTAACAAAGCTTTTCGTGCTCTCGGAAGTTCCAAAACAGTGATTCTGAGCATTGAAGCTCTAACATATCTTTCTCTGCAAAAAAGCTCTAACTCATGAAAATCTGCCTTCTGCATTGCAAATTACATGTCATTTCATGAGAAAGAAACATTTTTCTTGTACTTGAGTTTTGCTCTTAAAATTTCATTGAGCAACTTTCTCTTACTGAAAAAGAAGCTTTTCAGCATCTGTGGCCTTGGACTCTCTTCATTTGCTTAGTTGCACTAACACAGCTTTTAGTGCTCTCAGAAGCTCCAAAACAGTGATTCTGAGCATTGAAGGTCTAAAATAACTCTCTCTGCAAAAAAGCTCTAACTCATGAAAATCTGCCTTCTGCATTGCAAATTACATGTCATTTTATGAGAAAGAAACAATTTTCTTGTACTTGAGTTTTGCTCTTAAAATCGCATTGAGCAACTTTCTCTCGCTGAGAAAGAAGCTTTTCAGCATCTGTGGCATTGGATTCTCTTCATTTGCTTAGTTGCTCTAACACAGCTTTTAGTGCTCTCAGAAGCTCCAAAACAGTGATTCTGAGCATTGAAGGTCTAAAATAACTTTCTCTGCAAAAAAGCTCTAACTCATGAAAATCTGCCTTCTGCATTGCAAATTACATGTCATTTCATGAGAAAGAAACATCTTTCTTGTACTTGAGTTTTGCTCTTAAAATTGCATTGAGCAACTTTCTCTCACTGAGAAAGAAGCTTTTCAGCATCTGTGGCCTTGGATTCTCTTCATCTGCTTAGTTTCTCTAACAAAGCTTTTCGTGCTCTCGGAAGCTCCAAAACAGTGATTCTGAGCATTGAAGCTCTAACATATCTTTCTCTGCAAAAAAGCTCTAACTCATGAAAATCTGCCTTCTGCATTGCAAATTACATGTCATTTCATGAGAAAGAAACATTTTTCTTGTACTTGAGTTTTGCTCTTAAAATTTCATTGAGCAACTTTCTCTTACTGAAAAAGAAGCTTTTCAGCATCTGTGGCCTTGGATTCTCTTCATTTGCTTAGTTGCACTAACACAGCTTTTAGTGCTCTCGGAAGCTCCAAAACAGCGATTCTGAGGATTGAAGCTCTAACATATCTTTCTCTGCAAAAAAGCTCTAACTCATGAAAATCTGCCTTCTGCATTGCAAATTACATGTCATTTCATGACAAAGAAACACTTTTCTTGTACTTGAGTTTTGCTCTTAAAATTTCATTGAGCAACTTTCTCTTACTGAAAAAGAAGCTTTTCAGCATCTGTGGCCTTGGACTCTCTTCATTTGCTTAGTTGCACTAACACAGCTTTTAGTGCTCTCAGAAGCTCCAAAACAGTGATTCTGAGCATTGAAGGTCTAAAATAACTTTCTCTGCAAAAAAGCTCTAACTCATGAAAATCTGCCTTCTGCATTGCAAATTACATGTCATTTCATGAGAAAGAAACATTTTTCTTGTACTTGAGTTTTGCTCTTAAAATCGCATTGAGCAACTTTCTCTCGCTGAGAAAGAAGCTTTTCAGCATCTGTGGCCTTGGATTCTCTTCATCTGCTTAGTTGCTCTAACAAAGCTTTTCGTGCTCTCGGAAGCTCCAAAACAGTGATTCTGAGCATTAAAGCTCTAACATATCTTTCTCTGCAAAAAAGCTCTAACTCATGAAAAACTGCCTTCTGCATTGCAAATTACATATCATTTCATGAGAAAGAAACATTTTTCTTGTACTTGAGTTTTGCTCTTAAAATTTCATTGAGCAACTTTCTCTTACTGAAAAAGAAGCTTTTCAGCATCTGTGGCCTTGGATTCTCTTCATTTGCTTAGTTGCACTAACACAGCTTTTAGTGCTCTCAGAAGTTCCAAAACAGTGATTCTGAGCATTGAAGGTCTAAAATAACTTTCTCTACAAAAAAGCTCTAACTCATGAAAATCTGCCTTCTGCATGGCAAATTACATGTAATTTCATGAGAAAGAAACATCTTTCTTGTACTTGAGTTTTGCTCTTAAAATTGCATTGAGCAACTTTCTCTCACTGAGAAAGAAGCTTTTCAGTATCTGTGGCCTTGGATTCTCTGCATTTGCTTAGTTGCAATAACACAGCTTTTAGTGCTCTCAGAAGTTCCAAAACAGTGATTCTGAGCATTGAAGGTCTAAAATAACTTTCTCTGCAAAAAAGCTCTAACTCATGAAAATCTGCCTTCTGCATTGCAAATTACATGTCATTTCATGAGAAAGAAACATCTTTCTTGTACTTGAGTTTTGCTCTTAAAATTGCATTGAGCAACTTTCTCTCACTGAGAAAGAAGCTTTTCAGCATCTGTGGCCTTGGATTCTCTTCATCTGCTTAGTTTCTCTAACAAAGCTTTTCGTGCTCTCGGAAGTTCCAAAACAGTGATTCTGAGCATTGAAGGTCTAAAATAACTTTCTCTGCAAAAAAGCTCTAACTCATGAAAATCTACCTTCTGCATTGCAAATTACATGTCATTTCATGAGAAAGAAACATTTTTCTTGTACTTGAGTTTTCCTCTTAAAATCGCATTGAGCAACTTTCTCTCGCTGAGAAAGAAGCTTTTCAGAAACTGTGGCCTTGGATTCTCTTCATTTGCTTAGTTGCACTAACACAGCTTTTAGTGCTCTCAGAAGTTCCAAAACAGTGATTCTGAGCATTGAAGGTCTAAAATAACTTTCTCTGCAAAAAAGCTCTAACTCATGAAAATCTGCCTTCTGCATTGCAAATTACATGTCATTTCATGAGAAAGAAACATTTTTCTTGTACTTGAGTTTTGCTCTTAAAATCGCATTGAGCAACTTTCTCTCGCTGAGAAAGAAGCTTTTCAGCATCTGTGGCCTTGGATTCTCTTCATTTGCTTAGTTGCACTAACACAGCTTTTAGTGCTCTCAGAAGCTCCAAAACAGTGATTCCGAGCATTGAAGCTCTAACATATCTTTCTCTGCAAAAAAGCTCTAACTCATGAAAATCTGCCTTCTGCATTGCAAATTACAAGTCATTTCATGAGAAAGAAACATCTTTCTTGTACTTGAGTTTTGCTCTTAAAATTTCATTGAGCAACTTTCTCTTACTGAAAAAGAAGCTTTTCAGCATCTGTGGCCTTGGATTCTCTTCATTTGCTTAGTTGCACTAACACAGCTTTTAGTGCTCTCGGAAGCTCCAAAACAGCGATTCTGAGGATTGAAGCTCTAACATATCTTTCTCTGCAAAAAAGCTCTAACTCATGAAAATCTGCCTTCTGCATTGCAAATTACATGTCATTTCATGACAAAGAAACACTTTTCTTGTACTTGAGTTTTGCTCTTAAAATTTCATTGAGCAACTTTCTCTTACTGAAAAAGAAGCTTTTCAGCATCTGTGGCCTTGGACTCTCTTCATTTGCTTAGTTGCACTAACACAGCTTTTAGTGCTCTCAGAAGCTCCAAAACAGCGATTCTGAGCATTGAAGGTCTAAAATAACTTTCTCTGCAAAAAAGCTCTAACTCATGAAAATCTGCCTTCTGCATTGCAAATTTCATGTCATTTCATGAGAAAGAAACATTTTTCTTGTACTTGAGTTTTGCTCTTAAAATTTCATTGAGCAACTTTCTCTTACTGAAAAAGAAGCTTTTCAGCATCTGTGGCCTTGGATTCTCTTCATTTGCTTAGTTGCACTAACACAGCTTTTACTGCTCTCAGAAGCTCCAAAACAGCGATTCTGAGCATTGAAGGTCTAAAATAACTTTCTCTACAAAAAAGCTCTAACTCATGAAAATCTGCCTTCTGCATGGCAAATTACATGTCATTTCATGAGAAAGAAACATCTTTCTTGTACTTGAGTTTTGCTCTTAAAATTGCATTGAGCAACTTTCTCTCACTGAGAAAGAAGCTTTTCAGTATCTGTGGCCTTGGATTCTCTGCATTTGCTTAGTTGCAATAACACAGCTTTTAGTGCTCTCAGAAGTTCTAAAACAGTGATTCTGAGCATTGAAGGTCTAAAATAACTTTCTCTGCAAAAAAGCTCTAACTCATGAAAATCTGCCTTCTGCATTGCAAATTGCATGTCATTTCATGAGAAAGAAACATCTTTCTTGTACTTGAGTTTTGCTCTTAAAATCGCATTGAGCAACTTTCTCTCGCTGAGAAAGAAGCTTTTCAGCATCTGTGGCCTTGGATTCTCTTCATCTGCTTAGTTGCTCTAACAAAGCTTTTCGTGCTCTCGGAAGCTCCAAAACAGTGATTCTGAGCATTAAAGCTCTAACATATCTTTCTCTGCAAAAAAGCTCTAACTCATGAAAAACTGCCTTCTGCATTGCAAATTACATATCATTTCATGAGAAAGAAACATTTTTCTTGTACTTGAGTTTTGCTCTTAAAATTTCATTGAGCAACTTTCTCTTACTGAAAAAGAAGCTTTTCAGCATCTGTGGCCTTGGATTCTCTTCATTTGCTTAGTTGCACTAACACAGCTTTTAGTGCTCTCAGAAGTTCCAAAACAGTGATTCTGAGCATTGAAGGTCTAAAATAACTTTCTCTACAAAAAAGCTCTAACTCATGAAAATCTGCCTTCTGCATGGCAAATTACATGTAATTTCATGAGAAAGAAACATCTTTCTTGTACTTGAGTTTTGCTCTTAAAATTGCATTGAGCAACTTTCTCTCACTGAGAAAGAAGCTTTTCAGTATCTGTGGCCTTGGATTCTCTGCATTTGCTTAGTTGCAATAACACAGCTTTTAGTGCTCTCAGAAGTTCCAAAACAGTGATTCTGAGCATTGAAGGTCTAAAATAACTTTCTCTGCAAAAAAGCTCTAACTCATGAAAATCTGCCTTCTGCATTGCAAATTACATGTCATTTCATGAGAAAGAAACATCTTTCTTGTACTTGAGTTTTGCTCTTAAAATTGCATTGAGCAACTTTCTCTCACTGAGAAAGAAGCTTTTCAGCATCTGTGGCCTTGGATTCTCTTCATCTGCTTAGTTTCTCTAACAAAGCTTTTCGTGCTCTCGGAAGTTCCAAAACAGTGATTCTGAGCATTGAAGGTCTAAAATAACTTTCTCTGCAAAAAAGCTCTAACTCATGAAAATCTACCTTCTGCATTGCAAATTACATGTCATTTCATGAGAAAGAAACATTTTTCTTGTACTTGAGTTTTCCTCTTAAAATCGCATTGAGCAACTTTCTCTCGCTGAGAAAGAAGCTTTTCAGAAACTGTGGCCTTGGATTCTCTTCATTTGCTTAGTTGCACTAACACAGCTTTTAGTGCTCTCAGAAGTTCCAAAACAGTGATTCTGAGCATTGAAGGTCTAAAATAACTTTCTCTGCAAAAAAGCTCTAACTCATGAAAATCTGCCTTCTGCATTGCAAATTACATGTCATTTCATGAGAAAGAAACATTTTTCTTGTACTTGAGTTTTGCTCTTAAAATCGCATTGAGCAACTTTCTCTCGCTGAGAAAGAAGCTTTTCAGCATCTGTGGCCTTGGATTCTCTTCATTTGCTTAGTTGCACTAACACAGCTTTTAGTGCTCTCAGAAGCTCCAAAACAGTGATTCCGAGCATTGAAGCTCTAACATATCTTTCTCTGCAAAAAAGCTCTAACTCATGAAAATCTGCCTTCTGCATTGCAAATTACAAGTCATTTCATGAGAAAGAAACATCTTTCTTGTACTTGAGTTTTGCTCTTAAAATTTCATTGAGCAACTTTCTCTTACTGAAAAAGAAGCTTTTCAGCATCTGTGGCCTTGGATTCTCTTCATTTGCTTAGTTGCACTAACACAGCTTTTAGTGCTCTCGGAAGCTCCAAAACAGCGATTCTGAGGATTGAAGCTCTAACATATCTTTCTCTGCAAAAAAGCTCTAACTCATGAAAATCTGCCTTCTGCATTGCAAATTACATGTCATTTCATGACAAAGAAACACTTTTCTTGTACTTGAGTTTTGCTCTTAAAATTTCATTGAGCAACTTTCTCTTACTGAAAAAGAAGCTTTTCAGCATCTGTGGCCTTGGACTCTCTTCATTTGCTTAGTTGCACTAACACAGCTTTTAGTGCTCTCAGAAGCTCCAAAACAGCGATTCTGAGCATTGAAGGTCTAAAATAACTTTCTCTGCAAAAAAGCTCTAACTCATGAAAATCTGCCTTCTGCATTGCAAATTTCATGTCATTTCATGAGAAAGAAACATTTTTCTTGTACTTGAGTTTTGCTCTTAAAATTTCATTGAGCAACTTTCTCTTACTGAAAAAGAAGCTTTTCAGCATCTGTGGCCTTGGATTCTCTTCATTTGCTTAGTTGCACTAACACAGCTTTTACTGCTCTCAGAAGCTCCAAAACAGCGATTCTGAGCATTGAAGGTCTAAAATAACTTTCTCTACAAAAAAGCTCTAACTCATGAAAATCTGCCTTCTGCATGGCAAATTACATGTCATTTCATGAGAAAGAAACATCTTTCTTGTACTTGAGTTTTGCTCTTAAAATTGCATTGAGCAACTTTCTCTCACTGAGAAAGAAGCTTTTCAGTATCTGTGGCCTTGGATTCTCTGCATTTGCTTAGTTGCAATAACACAGCTTTTAGTGCTCTCAGAAGTTCTAAAACAGTGATTCTGAGCATTGAAGGTCTAAAATAACTTTCTCTGCAAAAAAGCTCTAACTCATGAAAATCTGCCTTCTGCATTGCAAATTGCATGTCATTTCATGAGAAAGAAACATCTTTCTTGTACTTGAGTTTTGCTCTTAAAATTGCATTGAGCAACTTTCTTTCACTAAGAAAGAAGCTTTTCAGCATCTGTGGCCTTGGATTCTCTTCATTTGCTTAGTTGCACTAACACAGCTTTTCGTGCTCTCGGAAGTTCCAAAACAGTGATTCTGAGCATTGAAGGTCTAAAATAACTTTCTCTGCAAAAAAGCTCTAACTCATGAAAATCTACCTTCTGCATTGCAAATTACATGTCATTTCATGAGAAAGAAACATTTTTCTTGTACTTGAGTTTTCCTCTTAAAATCGCATTGAGCAACTTTCTCTCGCTGAGAAAGAAGCTTTTCAGAATCTGTGGCCTTGGATTCTCTTCATTTGCTTAGTTGCACTAACACAGCTTTTAGTGCTCTCAGAAGCTCCAAAACAGTGATTCTGAGCATTGAAGGTCTAAAATAACTTTCTCTGCAAAAAAGCTCTAACTCATGAAAATCTGCCTTCTGCATTGCAAATTACATGTCATTTCATGAGAAAGAAACATCTTTCTTGTACTTGAGTTTTGCTCTTAAAATTGCATTGAGCAACTTTCTCTCACTGAGAAAGAAGCTTTCAGCATCTGTGGCCTTGGATTCTCTTCATCTGCTTAGTTTCTCTAACAAAGCTTTTCGTGCTCTCGGAAGTTCCAAAACAGTGATTCTGAGCATTGAAGCTCTAACATATCTTTCTCTGCAAAAAAGCTCTAACTCATGAAAATCTGCCTTCTGCATTGCAAATTACATGTCATTTCATGAGAAAGAAACATTTTTCTTGTACTTGAGTTTTGCTCTTAAAATTTCATTGAGCAACTTTCTCTTACTGAAAAAGAAGCTTTTCAGCATCTGTGGCCTTGGACTCTCTTCATTTGCTTAGTTGCACTAACACAGCTTTTAGTGCTCTCAGAAGCTCCAAAACAGTGATTCTGAGCATTGAAGGTCTAAAATAACTCTCTCTGCAAAAAAGCTCTAACTCATGAAAATCTGCCTTCTGCATTGCAAATTACATGTCATTTCATGAGAAAGAAACATTTTTCTTGTACTTGAGTTTTGCTCTTAAAATCGCATTGAGCAACTTTCTCTCGCTGAGAAAGAAGCTTTTCAGCATCTGTGGCCTTGGATTCTCTTCATCTGCTTAGTTGCTCTAACAAAGCTTTTCGTGCTCTCGGAAGCTCCAAAACAGTGATTCTGAGCGTTGAAGCTCTAACATATCTTTCTCTGCAAAAAAAGCTCTAACTCATGAAAATCTGCCTTCTGCATTGCAAATTACATGTCATTTTATGAGAAAGAAACATTTTTCTTGTACTTGAGTTTTGCTCTTAAAATTTCATTGAGCAACTTTCTCTTACTGAAAAGAAGCTTTTCAGCATCTGTGGCCTTGGATTCTCTTCATTTGCTTAGTTGCACTAACACAGCTTTTACTGCTCTCAGAAGCTCCAAAACAGCGATTCTGAGCATTGAAGGTCTAAAATAACTTTCTCTACAAAAAAGCTCTAACTCATGAAAATCTGCCTTCTGCATGGCAAATTACATGTCATTTCATGAGAAAGAAACATCTTTCTTGTACTTGAGTTTTGCTCTTAAAATTGCATTGAGCAACTTTCTCTCACTGAGAAAGAAGCTTTTCAGTATCTGTGGCCTTGGATTCTCTGCATTTGCTTAGTTGCAATAACACAGCTTTTAGTGCTCTCAGAAGTTCTAAAACAGTGATTCTGAGCATTGAAGGTCTAAAATAACTTTCTCTGCAAAAAAGCTCTAACTCATGAAAATCTGCCTTCTGCATTGCAAATTGCATGTCATTTCATGAGAAAGAAACATCTTTCTTGTACTTGAGTTTTGCTCTTAAAATTGCATTGAGCAACTTTCTTTCACTAAGAAAGAAGCTTTTCAGCATCTGTGGCCTTGGATTCTCTTCATTTGCTTAGTTGCACTAACACAGCTTTTAGTGCTCTCAGAAGCTCCAAAACAGTGATTCTGAGCATTGAAGGTCTAAAATAACTTTCTCTGCAAAAAAGCTCTAACTCATGAAAATCTGCCTTCTGCATTGCAAATTACATGTCATTTCATGAGAAAGAAACATCTTTCTTGTACTTGAGTTTTGCTCTTAAAATTGCATTGAGCAACTTTCTCTCACTGAGAAAGAAGCTTTTCAGCATCTGTGGCCTTGGATTCTCTTCATCTGCTTAGTTTCTCTAACAAAGCTTTTCGTGCTCTCGGAAGTTCCAAAACAGTGATTCTGAGCATTGAAGCTCTAACATATCTTTCTCTGCAAAAAAGCTCTAACTCATGAAAATCTGCCTTCTGCATTGCAAATTACATGTCATTTCATGAGAAAGAAACATTTTTCTTGTACTTGAGTTTTGCTCTTAAAATTTCATTGAGCAACTTTCTCTTACTGAAAAAGAAGCTTTTCAGCATCTGTGGCCTTGGACTCTCTTCATTTGCTTAGTTGCACTAACACAGCTTTTAGTGCTCTCAGAAGCTCCAAAACAGTGATTCTGAGCATTGAAGGTCTAAAATAACTCTCTCTGCAAAAAAGCTCTAACTCATGAAAATCTGCCTTCTGCATTGCAAATTACATGTCATTTCATGAGAAAGAAACATTTTTCTTGTACTTGAGTTTTGCTCTTAAAATCGCATTGAGCAACTTTCTCTCGCTGAGAAAGAAGCTTTTCAGCATCTGTGGCCTTGGATTCTCTTCATCTGCTTAGTTGCTCTAACAAAGCTTTTCGTGCTCTCGGAAGCTCCAAAACAGTGATTCTGAGCGTTGAAGCTCTAACATATCTTTCTCTGCAAAAAAAGCTCTAACTCATGAAAATCTGCCTTCTGCATTGCAAATTACATGTCATTTTATGAGAAAGAAACAATTTTCTTGTACTTGAGTTTTGCTCTTAAAATCGCATTGAGCAACTTTCTCTCGCTGAGAAAGAAGCTTTTCAGCATCTGTGGCATTGGATTCTCTTCATTTGCTTAGTTGCTCTAACACAGCTTTTAGTGCTCTCAGAAGCTCCAAAACAGTGATTCTGAGCATTGAAGGTCTAAAATAACTTTCTCTGCAAAAAAGCTCTAACTCATGAAAATCTGCCTTCTGCATTGCAAATTACATGTCATTTCATGAGAAAGAAACATCTTTCTTGTACTTGAGTTTTGCTCTTAAAATTGCATTGAGCAACTTTCTCTCACTGAGAAAGAAGCTTTTCAGCATCTGTGGCCTTGGATTCTCTTCATCTGCTTAGTTTCTCTAACAAAGCTTTTCGTGCTCTCGGAAGCTCCAAAACAGTGATTCTGAGCATTGAAGCTCTAACATATCTTTCTCTGCAAAAAAGCTCTAACTCATGAAAATCTGCCTTCTGCATTGCAAATTACATGTCATTTCATGAGAAAGAAACATTTTTCTTGTACTTGAGTTTTGCTCTTAAAATTTCATTGAGCAACTTTCTCTTACTGAAAAAGAAGCTTTTCAGCATCTGTGGCCTTGGATTCTCTTCATTTGCTTAGTTGCACTAACACAGCTTTTAGTGCTCTCAGAAGCTCCAAAACAGCGATTCTGAGCATTGAAGCTCTAACATATCTTTCTCTGCAAAAAAGCTCTAACTCATGAAAATCTGCCTTCTGCATTGCAAATTACATGTCATTTCATGAGAAAGAAACACTTTTCTTGTACTTGAGTTTTGCTCTTAAAATTTCATTGAGCAACTTTCTCTTACTGAAAAAGAAGCTTTTCAGCATCTGTGGCCTTGGATTCTCTTCATTTGCTTAGTTGCACTAACACAGCTTTTAGTGCTCTCAGAAGCTCCAAAACAGTGATTCTGAGCATTGAAGGTCTAAAATAACTTTCTCTGCAAAAAAGCTCTAACTCATGAAAATCTGCCTTCTGCATTGCAAATTACATGTCATTTCATGAGAAAGAAACATTTTTCTTGTACTTGAGTTTTGCTCTTAAAATCGCATTGAGCAACTTTCTCTCGCTGAGAAATAAGCTTTTCAGCATCTGTGGCCTTGGATTCTCTTCATTTGCTTAGTTGCACTAACACAGCTTTTAGTGCTCTCAGAAGCTCCAAAACAGTGATTCTGAGCATTGAAGCTCTAACATATCTTTCTCTGCAAAAAAGCTCTAACTCATGAAAATCTGCCTTCTGCATTGCAAATTACAAGTCATTTCATGAGAAAGAAACATCTTTCTTGTACTTGAGTTTTGCTCTTAAAATTGCATTGAGCAACTTTCTTTCACTAAGAAAGAAGCTTTTCAGCTGCTGTGACCTTGGATTCTCTTCATTTGCTTAGTTGCTCTAACAAAGCTTTTCGTGCTCTCAGAAGCTCCAAAACAGTGATTCTGAGCATTGAAGGTCTAAAATAACTTTCTCTGCAAAAAAGCTCTAACTCATGAAATTCTGCCTTCTGCATTGCAAATTAGATGTCATTTCATGAGAAAGAAACATATTTCTTGTACTTGAGTTTTGCCCTTAAAATTGCATTAAGCAACTTTCTCTCACTGAGAAAGAAGCTTTTCAGCATCTGTGGCCTTGGATTCTCTTCATTTGCTTAGTTGCACTAACACAGCTTTTAGTGCTCTCAGAAGCTCCAAAACAGTGATTCTGAGCATTGAAGGTCTAAAATAACTTTCTCTGCAAAAAAGCTCTAACTCATGAAAATCTGCCTTCTGCATTGCAAATTACATGTCATTTCATGAGAAAGAAACATCTTTCTTGTACTTGAGTTTTGCTCTTAACATTGCATTTAGCAACTTCCTCTCACTGAGAAAGAACCTTTTCAGCATCTGTGGCCTTGGATTCTCTTCATTTGCTTAGTTGCACTAACACAGCTTTTAGTGCTCTCAGAAGCTCCAAAACAGTGATTTCTGAGCATTGAAGGTCTAAAATAACTTTCTCTGCAAAAAAGCTCTAACTCATGAAAATCTACCTTCTGCATTGCAAATTACATGTCATTTCATGAGAAAGAAACATTTTTCTTGTACTTGAGTTTTCCTCTTAAAATCGCATTGAGCAACTTTCTCTCGCTGAGAAAGAAGCTTTTCAGAATCTGTGGCCTTGGATTCTCTTCATTTGCTTAGTTGCACTAACACAGCTTTTAGTGCTCTCAGAAGCTCCAAAACAGGGATTCTGAGCATTGAAGCTCTAACATATCTTTCTCTGCAAAAAAGCTCTAACTCATGAAAATCTGCCTTCTGCATTGCAAATTACAAGTCATTTCATGAGAAAGAAACATCTTTCTTGTACTTGAGTTTTGCTCTTAAAATTGCATTGAGCAACTTTCTTTCACTAAGAAAGAAGCTTTTCAGCATCTGTGGCCTTGGATTCTCTTCATTTGCTTAGTTGCACTAACACAGCTTTTAGTGCTCTCAGAAGCTCCAAAACAGTGATTCTGAGCATTGAAGCTCTAACAATAGGAAGATAGCCGGGAAAGAAACGTGTATTAGCCATAGCTTTAAGGAAAGGAATGTTACCGTTGAGTGATGTGTTGCAGACACAGCGAAGAAGGCATCTGAGGAGAAAGTCCCGGAGAAGAAAAATTAGAAAATGGAGGACTTTTTTGTAGGAATCTTCTTAGGGAATTTTCAAACCTCATGACATGTCAAGACATTGGAATCCCCCTGCTGCCTTTAAAGGACTGAAGTACGATGAAGAAAATCAGATGCTGGTTCTGTGTGACAGCTTCTCCGGTGCCGGTGGCTTTGCCAGTGATGCCTCTAGACAAGTGAGCTTGCAAATTATATATCTTTGTTTTTATTTATGTTTTTTATATTAGTATTTTATTTGTAATGTATTTAAACTACATACAATAAAACTATATTTAATTATAACCAAGAAGCTCGCCTGCCTGAATACTCTGATTTATAACTTGAGCAGAACGGACCACAGAGAAGTCTTCTGAGACCTATTTTGTGAGTATGAAAACTTACATGCTTATAGGATAGGATAGACTTGACTGTCTTTACCTATCCTGAGAATAAATAAAATAAGGTAGAAGGTGTAGGGTATTTAGCACTGCAAAACTACAAACACACACACACACACACACACACACACACACACACACACACACACACACACACACAGAGAGAGAGATATATATACACACACACACACAGAAACCAAACCAGCCCAGTATCTCAGTATTGTGTCTTTGTAGGTTTATAAGCTACAGTAAATGTGAATTCCCTCGTGGTTCTATTTGGTAAACCCTTAACAGTGACTTCAAAGTATGGGAACATTTAAATTGTACATTTTAATTGTAACATTGTCTTAAAGGCAGATATGTGCCTCACCTCAGTTGTCTCTTTTCCCTGATACTGTCTGACCTGTTTTTGTTATCTGCCATCAAAGCACCATTCACTCTGTTTGCATGCAATACAGAAAAAAAAACGTTTTTATTCTATCACATTATCTCTTATGCATTGCATCTTTACCAGACACTGACCTGGTTTCAAAAACAGGGATTAGCTTAAACCAGGACTTGGCCTCTGTTAAATTAGGGTATTTAAGCAGCTTTTATAAAATGACTTAGAAAAACACATGACTGGTTTGTATATAGAGACAATGGCACCAGCATTTTTTGAGATACAGTCATGGCCAAAAATATAGGCACCCTTGGTAAATATGATCAAAGAAGGCTGTGAAACTTAATCTGCATTGTTAATCCTTTTGATCTTATCATGTATGGATCTTATCATATATGAAATAAATGTTTTTCTCTAATACACATTGGCCACAATTGACCATATGCACGGAGCGCTTTTTAGAACTTCCGGATAAAGATAAGCCAGCTCTTAATCTTCCGGTGAAGCTCATTTTATATGTGCTATATATAGGTAGAGACAAATAAACACTATCGTCAGGCGGTTAGGCGGTCTTAATGGTATTCTCAATAATCAATATCTTACCTTCATAGCTATAAACACATTTTTAAAATATTATACAATTTTAAAGCCTTTATTATTTCTCAACTCTGTGCAGTAAAATTCGCATTATTAAAGGTTCACTTTTCATTCATGAAGAGGACATGAAGAAATGTGCCAAAAACGTGTCTCGGCGAAAAATAAAGACTTTAGATGAAATTACCGTTATAACCAGGAGATGGCAGTATAGAATCAATCATTAGCTGCAGCTGCCATTTCAACTACCTAGTTTTTTCACGTCTTCTGATTTATTATAAAATAATTATTATAACAAATTTAGTACTTTATCGCACTGAAGTATGAAGCAAGTGCAGGAAGTCACAAAGTCATTTAAAGAAATAAATAAATAAGGCCAGTCGACAGCCTATAATGCTGAATTATTTAAATACCTAATACATCGTTTACGTTTTATCCAACACAGACCTGTAGTTTTGTTAGTCTGAATTTAATCTAAATCACTTAATGCACAGTTCTATTCTGACATAGTCTCGTCAGATGATTCATTCCGTTGCCGCTGTCAATCATAGCAATGACTCGCGGCATAATTTAATGGATTCACTCGCATAAATTAAATATTCGCGTTTGTCATTCCTGAAACAGTATAGGTGAACATTTGGTCCTCTTAGACAAATAAAACTTTTCTCCAAATTGTGAATGGATTATGTAGAGAAACCGAGTAAAGCAGGCTCCTCTTACGGCACAGTACACTTGACCGGAAATGACTGAGCTGGCTTATCTACAACCAGGAAGTAACCGTGCATAAGGTCAATTAACAGCACCCTTTTATTCAATACTTTTTGAAATCTCCATTTGCCAGTTTAACAGCTCTAAATGTTCTCCTATAATGCCTGATGAGGTTAGAGAACACCTGACAAGAGATCAGAGACCATTCCTTTATCCAGAATCACTCCAGACCCTTTAGATTCCCAGCTCCATGTTGCTGCTGCTTCTCTTCAGTTCATTCATTTTCTACAGGGTTCAGGTCAGAGGACTGGAATGGCCAGCAGAAGCTTGGTTTTGTGCTCAGTGACCCATTTTTGTGTTTTTGAGGTTTGTGTTTGGATTATTGCACGGCTGGAAGAGCCAAACATGGCCCATTATAAGTAGTTTAAGTCTTTGGTGCTTTTAATTGTGATTATTTTGGCTCACATTTAACAAAAACCCACCAAATCTCAACAAATTAGAATATGGGGTCCCACTTTATATTAGGTGGCTTTAACTACTATGTACTTACATTTGAATTAATCATTTGGTACGGTGCACTTATTGTGTACATACAAGTTTTTACATTGTACTTATATTTTTAAAAATACCTATGTAATTACATCTGTAATTAATTTCTGTTTTCTTCATTTATAATTACACTTAGTGATGAGAGGGTGGACAGGAGTATCTGATGATTGACAGTGTCAAACGCGGATAGATCCAGCAGAATGAGGACAGATGTTTTGGAATGGGCTTTTGCAATTCGCAGGGCTTCAGTGACCGAGAGAAGCGCAGTCTCAGTTGAATGGCAACTCCTGAAACCTGACTGTTTAGCGTCCAGTATTTGTTGTTCTGTGAAAGAAACAATGAGACCTGGTTGAAGACAACTCGTTCAAGTGTTTTCGCTATGAATGGAAGGAGAGAGACAGGTCTGTAGTTTTCTATAAGAGAAGTGTTTATTGTAGGTTTTTTGAGCAGTGGGGTTACCCGAACCTGCTTGAATGCAGTGGGGAAGATTCCTGTGAGAAGGGATTTGTTGATGATGTGTGTGATTGCCGGTAAGAGTGTGGGAGAGATTGTTTGCAGAAGGTGTGAGGGGATTGGGTCAAGAGGACATGTTGTAGGATGCTTGGATACTTCAGACTCCGTCAGGGGACAGAAGGAGAAGATGCACTCTAAAAAATATTGTTTGGACTCAACAAAAAAAATTAACGCAACAGTTTGCATCTATTTTTTTGAGTTAAGGCAACTTCTACTGAAATTAAATTCAACCAATAAACTATATTTTGCTATATATACACTTAGAAAATTGTGTTAAAACTAACAATTATTAAGTTGAATACTCATAAAAATTAAGTTGTTTTAACTTGTTTTTTCACATTGTTTTAAATTTGATTCAATCATGGACACTGGTTACAAAAACTACTAAAGTATTCTATTTTGATGAAACAATATTTAATGCTGTCGAGAAACCAATCTTTTAGCATTTTCACCTAAATGCCTTCTGAGTGAAACAGCATGTAAGACAATGCCCAGTGAGTCTGTTCTCAACCCAAGCAAATGCTCTACTCTTCAGCACAATGGTAATCTCTTAAAAACCACCAACATAACAGAAACACTTTTAAATACCAAAAGAACAGAACACTGAACATTAATAAATCTTCTCCTGTTCTGATCTTGAATAGAAATGCATAAAATATAAGTTGATTTCTACATTACCGCTCATTATTCAGTCACATGCAAAGCATGCTGGGAACCTGAAGTTATGGAGCTAATTACATTGAGTTAGTACAACTTAAATAATGTTTTAAACAAACTAACACAGATATTTAAGTTGAAGTTACACACAATATTATGTTGATGTAATTATCAACATTAAGATGTCAGGACAACTCATTAAAAACTGTTAAAAACTTAAAATGTTTAATTAAATCAATAAATTGGAATTTTTAACTTGCACAAATGCATTAAATTAAGTAGTGGCAACAGATCCACTGAATTATTTTTTAGAGTGAGTTTTAGCAGTAGATGTGGTTGTTTGGGGGTCCTGTGTGCGTGGAGGTGAGAACTGATCACTGATTGATCTAGTTTTGTCTGTGAAAAAAGTTGCAAAGTCATCAGCTGTAATAGAAGTGGTGGGAGGTGGTGGAGGGGGACAGAGAAGAGAATTAAATTAACTTAATTTCTTAAATCATAATGACCCCATACATTTGAATGGTACTGTAAAAATAACAGTTCTCATTATAAACACAAAATAATAATCAACTGTAATATTCAGTGAAGACAATTAGACTGTTTTATTTGATGGGGGGTGGGGGGGCGGTGGCGTTGAGGGACCTGGATAATGGGTAGGGGGGCGCTGACCTAAAAAAGGTTGAGAACCAACAATGTTGAGAACATATGTTTACACCCTGTTTGAGTTTCATCTTCTTTTAACAGTGATTGGTTATTGCCCGGTGTTTTTCGCTCAATATTTGCATAAAGTTGAGGAATGCCCAACTTTTTGTCTCGTCTCAAACGCTCGCTCCGCTGCGCTCGATACATGCCAGTGGAAACGCACTGTTAAGCTCGTGCTGTGCGTAGGGCTGTAAGATTCCAAAATTTTTGGAATCGATTCCGACTCCGATTCCTGGTTCTGAATCGATTCCTCTGTTGTTTTCGATTCCTTTTTTTTTTTTTTAGATCGAAGGAACCTAATCTCGCCATGACTGCAGGATATAAAGGTCGTAGAAAGTATCCTTCTCATAATATGAAGCTTTATTTGTAAAAAAAAAAAAAAAAAAAAGATGCGCTCTCGGTCACTGATTTATGCTCGTGACGTTTTCTTTTAGAATTATCATTGGCTGATAAAAATAAAAATAGAATTTTAGATGGAAATATACGGAGCCCCTTACGGGACATTGTGGTGGGAAAAAATCGGGGTGAGTGGAAAAAATTCAGGTGGGAGGAAATTTTTTTTTCAAAACTTTTGAGTTCCCTCGCAAAACTTTTGCGTTCTCTCGCAAAACTTTTGCGTTCTCTCGCAAAGATATTTGCGTTCCCTCGCAAAACTGCGTTCTCTCGCAAAACTTTTGCGTTCTCTCGCAAAGATATTTGCGTTCCCTCGCAAAACTTTTGCGTTCTCTCGCAAAGATATTTGCGTTCCCTCGCAAAACTTTTGCGTTCTCTCACAAAACCATTTGAGTTCGGACAAACTCTTTCTGTTTACTTTGCAGCTTGCAGTGGTTACAGCTCTACGGAGCCCCTTAATACGGAGCCCCTTAAAGGACATTGTGGTGGGAAAAATTCGGGGTGAGTGGAAAAAAATCAGGGTGGGAGGAAAAAATAATTTTCAAATGTTTTGCGTTCTCTCGCAAAACTTTTGCGTTCTCTCGCAAAACTTTTGCGTTCTCTCGCAAAGATATTTGCGTTCCCTCGCAAAACTTTTGCGTTCTCTCTTTTGAGTTCTCTCGCAAAGATATTTGCGTTCCCTCGCAAAACTTTTGCGTTCTCTCGCAAAACATTTGCGTTCCCTCGCAAAACTTTTGCGTTCTCTCGCAAAGATATTTGCGTTCCCTCGCAAAACTTTTGCGTTCTCTCGCAAAACATTTGCGTTCCCTCGCAAAACTTTTGCGTTCTCTCGCAAAGATATTTGCGTTCCCTCGCAAAACTTTTACGTTCTCTGGCAAAACCATTTGAGTTCGGACAAACTCTTCCTGTTTACTTTGCAGCTTGCAGTGGTTATACCTCATATGTTCACAATGAAGTGGTTCATAGAGTTTTATTTTGAACTTCAAAGTAATACAGTCAGTGCTTATTTCGAGGCACGGTTTCGGGACATTCTAAAACGCTTAATGTGGCTTAATGTTTTAAAACAGTGACATTGGAGGACTAAATTCGATAATAATAAATCCTGATGAAAATTATTAGGCTAACATTAATAACCTTATTAATAATATTACTATCAATAAGGCAGAATATGAACGCAACGCCCTGCACGTTAAGCCTTTTCTTCCCCATAGAAAACGCTTAAGGTAGGCTATAATGAAAGGTTCATGCAGCTCGTGTTCACAATGGAGCGGTTAGAGTTTTATTTTGAACTTGGATTCAAATAAATTAATAAGTCAGTGCTTAGTTCAAGGCACGGTTTTGAGACGTTCTAAAACGCTTTAATGTGGCTTAATGTATTAAAACAGTGACATTAGGACCAAATTCGATAATAATAAATACTAATAAAATTGTTAGGTTTATATTAATAACCTTATTAATAATATTACTATTAATAAAGGAGAATAGCCCAGAATATGAATGCAACGGATTTGGTATTTTTAAATCACCGTTTTCATTATTACGGAGCCCCTTAAAGGACATTGTGGTGGGAAAAATTCGGTGTGAGTGGAAAAAATTCAGGGTGGGAGGAAAAAATAATTTTCAAATGTTTTGCGTTCTCTCGCAAAAGTTTGCGTTCCCTCGCAAAAGTTTGCGTTCCCTCGCAAAACTTTTGCGTTCTCTCGCAAAGATATTTGCGTTCCCTCGCAAAACTTTTGCGTTCTCTCGCAAAGATATTTGCGTTCCCTCGCAAAACTTTTGCGTTCTCTCGAGAAACTTTGCGTTCTCTCGCAAAACGTTTTGCGTTCTCTCGCAAAACGTTTTGCGTTCTCTCGAGAAACTTTGGCGTTCTCACTTCCTGTTCAACACTTCCTGTTTTACGTTTCCAGTGGTTCAGACAGTTCCGTACATTCATAATGGAGCAGTTGATAGAGTTTTATTTTGAACTTGGACTGAAGTATAAAGAAATACGGTCAGTGCTTAGTACAAGACACGGTTTTGACGTCAGTGAAAGACACCTGAAAAGGATATTACGCGAAAAAGGTTTGTCTCGACGGAAAAGTTACTCGGCCTTAGTGGACCTTGTTGATTTCATCAGTCATCAGCTGCAGTACTCTGGGCAACTTCATGGGTACCGATGGATGTACACGAAATGCAGAGAGAGGGGTCTGCGTGTGAGAAAAGAGGATGTGCGCATGGTGCTGAAGGAATTGGATCCTGCAGGAGTTTCAATGAGGAGAGCCAGACGTCTCAGACGGCGCAACTACTTTGCTAAGGGACCAAACTTTATTTGGCATTTGGACTCGTACGATAAGCTAAAACCATATGGCGTTTGTATTAATGGCTGCATTGATGGCTTTTCGCGTAAGATTATTTGGCTTAATGCCTACACAACTAGTAGCGATCCAAAGCTAATCGGTGGTTACTATATTGAAGCGGTGGAACGTTTGGGAGGATGCCCTAGAGTTGTTAGGGGGGATCTTGGAACTGAAAACGGTCATGTAAGAGACTTTCAACGTTTTCTTCACATCAGTCATGAAGATGAAACCCTTGACAGCTATTTGGAAGGTGCAAGTACTGCCAACCAAAGGATCGAGTGCTGGTGGGGGTTTCTGCGCAAAGAGTGCATGGAATTCTGGATTTCCCTGTTCGCTGACCTCAGAGACAATGGATTCTTCGATGGAGGATTCTTGGACAAAAGTTTGCTCCAGTTCTGCTGCATGGGACTTATCCAAGTGAGTTTATCTGAAATTATGTTTTAATGCTTCTGTGTGTGTGTGTGTGTGTGTGTGTGTGTGTGTGTGTGTGTGTGTGTGTGTGTGTGTGTGTGTGTGAGAGAGAGAGAAAGAGAAAGAAATTTTGTCATTATTCACCTCATTGTTCCAAACAATACAACACATGACTGTTTTTGGTGGGACACAAAGAGCAGATTCAGAGCAGTATCCATCATCCTTTGGTTTCAACAGATGTCTGGATGTTTGAAACAATGATACACTTAGTAAATGAGGACACAATTTACAGTTTTGAGTACTCCATTTCGATGTTTTGTCTAATTTTATTTTTATTGTAATGTTTTACAGGATGAGCTGGATGACACTGCACAGATTTGGAATGCACACACCATTAGGCCATCAAAGAACATCAGTAACCCCAGTGGTCGTCCCAGTGTGATGTATGCATTGCCTGAGCTCTACCACACCAGAGACTTCCTCACCTCAGCCAACACTGAAAGTGTTCAGTTGTGCAAGAATGAATGCACTTTCCGACGCCCCATATCATGTGATCCAGATGTAAATGAACTGTGTAATGTTATAATCTCTGAGTCTCAGTTGAACATTCCAAGAGACCCATATCAAGCTATGAACTTATACATGCATTTAAGAGACGTGATCAGGGCATTACTGTAAGTAAGAAGGCAAGGTCCTTTTTATCTGAAATGTTTACATAATCTGTAGACAATACAGTCCCCAGGGGAAACCTGAAACATTGTGGAAAGATTTTATATAGAATTACAATTTACCAGACTACAATCTTGACACATAAAAGTCATTGAAAATGAGAACACTTTTGCAAAATTGTTTATTGTTTACAAAGTTGTTTATAATTGAAAAGAAAGGCTACTGAGGAAATGTTAATTTCTAAATTTGAACCTGTATCAACATGTAAATTCTGTGTTTAAACTTTATGAAATAATAAAAAAAAAGAGGTTAAGGATTCAGAGAACTTTCCTTACTAACAACCAAAGTGGTACTGCATAGAACGGAAATCTGAATGTTTGCTAAAATTTCAAATACAGTTTCAATTCAAAAAGTTTAAATGGCCTAAGGATAATTAATCCATATTTTAAAACATTAATCACTTTTTTTCACTGTAAAAAGAGTGCATATAAGATTGATTTTACATAAGAATCAAATAATAATTTAGCAATATTAATGGCTGAGGAATACATTTTAAAACAAAACAAACCTGACCACATATTATGTGGTTACATCTTATGTAATTAACAAAAAAGTTAACGATTCAGTGTAACTTCCACACTAACAATACTGTTAATGCAGATGCAAAAATTTCAAATTAAATTTCAAAATATACTGAAATTGCTTTTGTGCAAACAAAACACTTAAAACAACAAGACAATCAAATAACAATTAAACCGTACTAACAGCACTGATGATATGCTTTCAAAGAGAACAAACCTGACCACTTGCTGGAACTCTACAGCTATTTGAATAGTAAATGAATGTTATGACAGTCAAATGTAAATCAAAGTAATAATATAAGGGCCATTTAAATCCAAAAACTGCTGTTGTTTGTAGCATGCTGTTCCTTTTCACAAGGTACATAAAAATACCTTCACACGGATTGTTACCAACAAGTTCATAATACAGACTATCAAGTTCCAAAAAAGTGACGTTGACTATGAACTATTCCTGACCAGCATCAAATTCACAGGATGTCCATTTCAAAGTAATCACTGGAGAGAATGTTGTCAAACTCTGTGCGGAGGTCTGGGTAAGAACTGTAAGTATAAGATAAATCAAGAGTAGCTCCACAGGTATGAGCTACTGGTCTTCTGCTGAGGCCAGATTCTGCATTGAAGCTTACCTTGATTTGATCAACACATATAACAGAAGAACCAGTGCAGAACCGTAGAAATTTTTCTGCTTTGCTTTGGTCAGCATTTCTGAGATAACGTTGCAGATGATTGAATACCATCTGTTCTTTCTGAGAGCGAATTAGCTGTGTTGTTTGAAGTAGCTGTGCCACTTTTTTGCCAGTGGCCTTCTTTGTGTCATACAGAGACACTAGACTTTCCTGGTCTGGTACTTTCAGCAGTGCAAATGGCATGGCTCTGGAGAAACAGTCTATTACATATTTAGGCTCTTGAAGAATTGCTTTGTGAGCCATTGTTTGGATAGAAACTTTCATGGTGTTTTTTGGAGGGATGCAATGGGAGCCCATTCTTGTGAAGAGGTCAAGCAAATCATCTTCATCACATTCCTCCAGTGTGCCTTGACAAGCTTTTGCAACGGTAGTTCGTTCAGTGAAAAAAAGGTAGTTGTGGAAAGATGACATCAGGACATCATCATTGACTGAGTCAATTCCATGCATACATGCTAAAATGAAAGCACAGGAAAGCCTTACTGGCAGTACACCAAGGTCAAGTAATCCTTTTACCCAGATCCTTCCTACTGCCTCCCATTCAGCTTCAGAGAAATCTGGTCTCAGTCTAGGAACTCGCTCATCTTCCCCTTCACACTGCTCAAGGAACTGATCCCAGAATGCAGTGTAAACTTCTCTGGACACTCCAGCATCATCTACAGCTTTCTCATTTACAAATTCCATCTTCAGAGTAGATTGAATTATGCTGCTATCCATGAACACCGCCAAAAGATCTTCTACAACCTTTACCCTGTGTATTAAAGCATGCACAACTTTTGCATTTTCTGAGTTTCCAGATGAAGTTATAGGAGAAAGATGGCTTCCTGAATGGGATGGCAAATTTTCTTGTGGTGAAGGCATTTCACTACCCGTCTAGAAAAGGCAAGGTAAAAACAATTTAGAACAATTATTCTGAGATTTCTTTACAATGTGTATTCATTAGTTATTTTCTACTAATTAGTTAAATAATTTTTCAAAAATTATTTTCTCACCCTCATATTCTTCTAAACAAGCTTTCCTTTAGTTTCACTGTAAAATGCCACTGTGTAATTAAGTTAAATGCAAAGCAATAATAATAATAATATATATAACTGTAGAATTATAAAATAACTATTTGATCATTTTAATTATATTTTGAATACTTAAGTTTAGTTCCAGATTTTCAAGTTGTGTTATTTATTCTTTTTCCAGTTAATGACAATGTTTTCATGTAGTTTCTATTTAAATTGATTTAAGATACATTTTCCTGACACAGCCTAGTCCCCATTCTTTGTAACTGCATGGAAAAAAAAAACATTTTACAAGCTCCCCATTTGTATTGCACAGAAGAAGAAAGTCATGCAGGTTTGGAATGACATGAGCAACAGAATTTTCATTTAGAACTGTTCCTATAAAACTTACATGGAGCTTCAGTCTTGAGTGATGTGATTTTAGTCTTGTTCACAGATATCATAAATGCCTACTTATAGGTATTAGAAGAAACTTGATTCTGATTACTTAGATTAATTTAGGGCCTCAATGAGGAACTTTGTTCATTATAAATTCATGTTTCAAGTTTTAAAGGTTTGTTCTTATGTATTATGTATCTATACAGACTTTATTCCTTCCTTAATCTTCTTTGTAAACAAACAAAGCCAAATCTTACAAAATTAGGACTGATCATCTATGATCTAAAGGAATTCCACATGCAAAACATATTTTGGCTCTCTTACCAGCAGTGCAGGATTGCTATAACTTGAGGGTGGTGATGGCACCTCATTTTCAGCTTCATTCAACTCTGAATTCTGGAGGATCAATAAATATGTAGAAAATGAAAGTGAAACACATTGTCACAAAAAACATAAAAAGAAAAAAGCAGCGTCACTTGACAATGTAACAGTTGCCTAGTGGTGAGCAAGAAGCACAAAGCAGGGCACATTGGATGTACTGTGACCTAAAGCCCCCTGAAGATAATTTATATTGTACTTAGGATGTACAGTACATTGTAGTTTAAGGTGATCCATAATTTCCATTTAATGTTTGTAGTTTGAATATTTAATTTTCAAATCTATACTGTGACATTCGGTCCATCAGGATCACATTACCTGTATGATGTTCTCATTCAGATTCCATGTTATTTTAACTTCTTGGTCCTCATCTGTTTGTTCAAGTTCTTCTCCTTCATTCCATTCAACTGTGTCTTCCTTATCATCATCATCATCTCCAAGATTCTGAACTATGCTGCTGTGTAGTGGAGGAATCTGATTGGTCAAGTCAATGAATTCATAGCTTCTCTGAAAATCAAAGAGCTCATGTGAATGCTGTGCACTTTGTCTCCACAATTCATCAGTCTCCTCGCCACTTGTAAGTCTTTGGATGGTCTGTGTTCTTTGGATATCTCTGGGTGGTGAAAGAGAGTCGTGTGAAGTGCCGGGTGTCTCTAAGTTAAATCCACTCTGAGGAGCATCCTCCATTCCTCTTGTACTCTGGGCTTCTCTAATTACTTGTCTCTGAAAAACATTCAATACAACATTCATTGATTAACATTTAATTCCAAATTAAATGATGTTAGGGCTGCAAAAAAATTTAGACAATCGATTAATCAACGTTTTTTTTCACAGATTAATCAGAAGGCTTTGATTGATTATTCAGTTATACAGTCTATATATTTTCATATACAGATAGAGTTACTTTATAGCAGAAAAGTAAGTTGTAATTCTGACTGAACATGATGCTGTTGTTTTCATGATTAATGCTGTAAAGCTGCTTGCTATAAAGCAATGCATTGCATAAAGTATCATATAAATAAACATGACTTGAGAGCTGGTGCAAACATATCGAAATCACTATGATCAGATATTTTCGCACCGTTGTCATTTTTGTAGTGTGTTTATTTTTGGAAAAAAAAGCGCACAGCAACATTGGGATGTTTGCTAACAGTAAACCATAACAAAAACATGTGTTATGTTACTGCTATTGTTGTCAACGTTGTGGATAATGGTGACTAATTGTTTCAGCCCTAAATGATAATGAACAACTCTTCTGTGACTGTATTTACAAATGAACACCAAAATACATTCAAGTCAGAGTCTTCATGATTTTACTCACCTTCCTCTTGGTGCCTTTGTTAGATGAAAGTCCGTCATCCAATAAATGTGTGCTTGTATCCTCAAGGTCACTGTCATGTCCATGCGATGACACTTTTGCAGCAGGTCTCTCAGTATCACTGTCTAATCCATCCTGTAGTAATGAGTTTTCATTACATTCTTCTTTATCATCATCAGATAAAGATTCTACATCTGTGAGGTACACCTCTTGTTTAGTGCAAATGTAAAATCTCAACAATTTCAGTTTGGTTAGTTCATACAGATCTCCAACAGTGCTGTCCATGGGAATGTGGTTTCTTTTAAAATCACAAACATGAAAAGTGAAGTCTGTTTCTGGACCTTTTGGTGACTCTCCATTTGGGAAAAAAAGTTTCTTTCCCATTTCCAATATTTGTAAAACAGTTGTCTTTTTTTGAACTGTCAAATGCCTAGTTCCACCACCATTATTGGTCCTCACTTGTTGGTATCCATTACGGCCGAAGTGAAGCCATCCGATTTCAATTCTCCTGGAGGTTCTTTCTGCAGATAAATTTTTGTGTCTTGCCATTAAATTATTTTCCTTAGGGAAGGCACATGCTTTTCCATGCAAAGTTTTAGAGGACTTTGATCCTAGTTTCCTTGCTTCAATTTTAGCTCTCAAATTTTGTAACAGAGATTCTTTATCAGAGCAGGCAGCTGTTTGTTGACAGAAGGAGATGACAGCCAGTCGGTCACCATATGAACTAATATACTTTGCCATTTGCTCATCAGTCATGACAGAGAGCACAGACTTGTCAATCTGAAAATGCAATGAAAATGTAATTTTATAGATTAGTTTTTGAAAGAACATAAATGCACCCATGAATTCATAATACATTAATTAAGAGTCTATATTTATTAACGTGTTTTTTTAAACATGTAACAACATTTACATATAAAAAGTAACAGTGAAAGTCACATCTATTGATCTATGTGTCATGCTGATTTTACAATGGAGTTCTGTATATGAACTTTGAGAGTATAGATAATCTAACAAGCTAGCTAGTAGGTACTGGTAATTACAGTTGACTGAAAATGTTTGCACCCCCAACCCCCCAAATTCAATTACGTTTAGTACTGCCCTGATGAAGCTCTTTTACATAACACATATTTATTATAACACATATCTATTCCACATGCAATAACTTTTCACAATTTAATTTAAAGGACTAAAGGACTCAGTGATGCTCAAGAAGGCAACACACTATATTAAACTATAGTAAACTTTTAATCAGTATATGGTCTGAGTAATTTATATGAGATAAAAGGTTTTATTCTTTATTTTTACACATAATTCATTACAGTTTACACAGATCATAACTTCATCAAAAGAATACATTCTCTGGACTCTAGTGTGTTGAATTCTTAATTATCAAAGGATATATGTATTGTTTGTAATAGTTCTGTATGAGTCCCTTAAACTGTCCTTAGTGAAAAATCAGGTTCTCAGCATCATATAGGCAATGTGTCCTACAACTAAAATGTGCAGAAAATGCTGGGAAACCAAATAATGTGGATTTTGCTCAACAACAGTGAGCACTTTTATGTCTCAGGAAAGGCACACACACACACACACACACACACACACACACACACACACACACACACACACACACACACACACACACACACACACACAAAAGTCAATGATTAATGATCATCCAGGAAGCCAAACATTATAAAAACAACTGGGGGATGAACATTTTTGTTCAGTGTTCATTTATGTTATTGTGGAATAGATGTAAGTATCTTCTGTTAAGTAATGTAGCTATATTAGGCTATTTTACAGTTGTAAAACTATACAATGTAAATGATCTCTTATTTTTGCAAACTTATACACTCCTAGGCCCTGTAAGATAATTTTATTACTAGTGAACCAGGTAACTGTTGGTATGTAGGCTACATCATTTCTGATTCTATATGAGACTTGGCATGTGATACACTGACAGCCTCTTGTTCCCCTGGCTAGCAATAACTAAAACATAGCCTAGGCCTGTATGTGAACCTTTTTTTATGGATAGGATATTTAACGTAACACACACGGGGATAACGTACACGTCAACAATTTGGTTGCATCATTAAAAGTAGCTATCATTTACATATCAGCTAAATATAGGCCCATTGACCCTTAATGAAATATTACTCACCTTGTCCCTTTTCATGAGGATGATGTCCTCTTCTGGAACATCTCGTGACCTTAAAAACTCCTGCAGATCGTCCTCCATCGCTACAACAATTATTGTTACAGAATTGTGGTCAGTGTAATCACGTGGAGGTTTGGATTATTCTTCAATTTAAATAATAAAAAACGATTTTAATATATGCTAACTTACCGCGAAAGACTGACAACCTTTCTCCAATGCAGCTGCGTACATCCAAGATCACTCAAGTGATGCTACACCAACAAAAGCGCGAAGCACCATGCAGATGCCTCTCGCGAGAACACACCTTTCGTGGTTTTGCGAGAGAACGCAAATGTTTTGCGAGGGAACGCAAAAATCTTTGCGAGAGAACGCAAAAGTTTTGCGAGGGAACGCAAAAATATTTGCGAGAGAACGCAAAAGTTTTGTGAGGGAACGCAAAGTTTCTCGAGAGAACGCAAATGTTTTGCGAGGGAACGCAAAAATATTTGCGAGAGAACGCAAAAGTTTTGCGAGAGAACGCAAAAGTTTTGCGAGGGAACGCAAAGTTTCTCGAGGGAACGCAAAAGTTTTGCGAGAGAACGCAAAAGATTTGAAAAATATTTTTTCCTCCCACCCCAAATTTTTTCCACTCACCCCGAATTTTTCCCACCCCAATGTCCTGTAAAGGGCTCCGTACTCTCCTCATTGAAACTCCTGCAGGATCCAATTCCTTCAGCACCATGCGCACATCCTCTTTTCTCACACGCAGACCCCTCTCTCTGCATTTCGTGTACATCCATCGGTACCCATGAAGTTGCCCAGAGTACTGCAGCTGATGACTGATGAAATCAACAAGGTCCACTAAGGCCGAGTAACTTTTCCGTCGAGACAAACCTTTTTCGCGTAATATCCTTTTCAGGTGTCTTTCACTGACGTCAAAACCGTGTCTTGTACTAAGCACTGACCGTATTTCTTTATACTTCAGTCCAAGTTCAAAATAAAACTCTATCAACTGCTCCATTATGAATGTACGGAACTGTCTGAACCACTGGAAACGTAAAACAGGAAGTGTTGAACAGGAAGTGAGAACGCCAAAGTTTCTCGAGAGAACGCAAAACGTTTTGCGAGAGAACGCAAAACGTTTTGCGAGAGAACGCAAAGTTTCTCGAGAGAACGCAAAAGTTTTGCGAGGGAACGCAAATATCTTTGCGAGAGAACGCAAAAGTTTTGCGAGGGAACGCAAATATCTTTGCGAGAGAACGCAAAAGTTTTGCGAGGGAACGCAAACTTTTGCGAGAGAACGCAAAACATTTGAAAATTATTTTTTCCTCCCACCCTGAATTTTTTCCACTCACACCGAATTTTTCCCACCACAATGTCCTTTAAGGGGCTCCGTACGATTCAAATGAGTCGCGCTGTTTCGTTCCGCTTTTGGCGCATAAACATTATATCAATCGCTTATCAAACTCTTCATATCGTTTTATTGAGGAAAATTATATTGCGATTTATTTATAGTTATCGAATTATCGCGCAACCCTAGTTTAAACCGTACAATCCGAATTTGATGGATTTGACCAATTCATTCTAATTGCCGTGGTATCGTGTGACTTATTCTGACTGTTACTAGTCTGATTACAGATTTCTTACATATTACTTAGGTGAGTATAAGCACAGCTAATATATTTGGCCATTTTATAGAGGAAAAAGATGAAAGGTCAGGCATTATTTAGCGTACTCATTCAGGTGGTGTTCAAGTGGTATGATGATTTTCTTTTTGTAACAAAATGAGAAATTTAAGAAAATGTCCTGCTTGTGCTTATTTAATGATACTGAATGTGACCAGTGACCACCTTCAAGCTTAAAGTATTATAAAATACTCCCAAGCAACCCATGCTGTATATTCCGAAGGCTCCATAAGTTTAGGTAATAACAAAGACTACCCAAGATGTGTTACTCATGTACCCAGACAGCACACGTACGTCTGGCCGTTTCGTCGGCACGATGTCGCTCAGGGATCGTTTGCTAATCGGCTATACGTCGCCGCGACGTCGGCCTCTGATCGGATATGCCCTCCGGCCGATGTTGGGACGACGCAGCTGTAAATCCCGGCCGCTCTGCGTGGCCGGCGTTTTGCTCATCGTTACGGACCACCTGCAGCTGCCGCCGCTGGTTTATAATAAAACAATACACACCACTCTCAAGAACAGCTGCAACTTTATTAATATTTTCATTTCAACACATTACACATACAAATACATTTACATTTACCAGATGTTTTGATCAAAAGCGGATAATTCATGATTATTTGTAGTCTTTTGAAAATTAACCATGATTTCACCACAGCATTTGCAGTAAAACCATAGTAAACTCAAAATCAACCATAGTTTTACTACAATCACCATGGTTTAACTATGACTGTTGCAGTAAAACCATAGTAAGTACAAAAATAACCATTACTATAGCATTCAAAGTAGTAAAACCATAGTAAAAATAAAATCTACCATAGTTTTACAACAGTAACCATGGTTTAACTATGACTATTGCAGTACAACCATAGTAACTACAAAATAACCGTTACTACAGCATTTGCAGTAAAACCATAGTTACAACATTTACCATAATTCCAAAAACTATGGTCACTATAGTCATATTTACCAGTTTTACTGAAGTATTACTACAATGTTACTATAGAATATGACATCGAAACCATGGTTTCAAAAATAAAAAAAAAACACATGGTTAATCATAATAATCATAATCATGCTTGCTACAGTTTTACTATAGTAAAACCATGGTTAAATATTGTATAAGTATAGCACTTTTCACAATACTTATCATTTCAAAGTAGGTTTACAGAATATGCATATTTCAAGGTTACAATTTAAAAACATCCTTTAATCAGCCAGAGGTGACTGAGACTCACTGGGGAAGACCATCTTCTGGCAACAAAATAATGTCCATATGACAATAGTTCATAAAACAAGTCATGTGTTCTGTGCTGTCAGCATCAAAGGCTATCTTCATGGCAAAAACTGAGATACAATAATACAACAGTTGCATAAACACAAATTAAAAACCAGGCAAACAATAAATAAGCAGTTAAAATTTTTAAATAGCATGATAAAAATTCTAAAATATTTTCTGATAAAATCTTACTAAAGTCTCTATTTTTGTGTTCAGTTAAACATTATCCTTCAACATTATTAAAGGGTAAGTTCAACAATTATCAGTCCATTCTGTATTGTTACAATGTTGGTAACATATGTAAAAGAACAATGTTTATTCTTTCTCCAAGATACCCAGTGTATTTGTCAGCAAAACTGATGCAAAACAGCATTTTTTCATTTAGATGCTGCAAAAGTGTTTGTGTCATTTTGTCAAAACTCATTTCATTTTGCGTCATCCTGCGGAGTGCTGCTTACAAATAAAAGGGGACAAATAGGGTCCATATAACTCAGAGAAAGAGTAAATATTGTTCATTTACAGATACTACAGACGTTGCAATAATACAATAGCGGGTTGAAAATCGTCAAACTTACCCTTATAGGCAATATAAGGATAATATTTGTTTTGTGTGTCCAGTGTTTTGTGTGTCCATGTACAGTAGCCGTCATCTGTAGTCTTTGTGAGCGTTGGCATCTTCACAAGTGAGTTTGGATCCAAACTGGAGCTGGCTTCATCTCTAGTAACCTCGGGATGGGCATCCTAAGATAGAAACAGGAAATCAAAAGAAGAAAGTTTAGCATAGCTGCTGTTCATATTATTCAGACATATAACTGGAGTGCAAGGTTATCAGATGTGTTGTGTGAATACTTGGCTAAAACATGTATTTTAATGGACTACACATGCCACAGTATATTTAAGTGGGTGGAACATCATATTTGTAATTTACACTACTGTTAAATGTTTGGGGTCAGTAAGATTTTTTTACATCTTTGAGAGAAGTCTCTTCTGCTCACAAAGGCTGCATTTATTTGATCAAACTATTTAACAACAGTTTTCTGCATATTATGCAATGTAATTTATTTCTGTGATCAAAGCAGAACATTCATTACTCCAGTCTTCAGTGTCACATGATCCTTCAGAAATCATTCTGATACGCTGATTTGCTGCTCAAGAAACATTTCTGATTATTATCAATGTCAAATGCTGTACTGTTTTAATCCTGGAAAAATGAAGCAGCACAGCTGTTTTCAACGCTGGTAAGAATCAGAAAATTAGAATGATTTCTGAAGGATCATGTGACACAAAATGCAGCTTTATCATCACAGGAATAAATTATCTCTCCAAATATATTCAAATAGAAAACAGTTATTTTAAATTGTATTAATTTCATACATTAAACTGTGGTTGGCATAAGAGACTTTCAAAAACATAAAAAAAAAAAAATAATCATACACTACTGTTTCATAAGTTTGGGTTGGTATGTTCGAGACTTTACTTACTAATCCTGCGGTTTATAGCATCTTGGTGATGTTGTCTTACAGGAGTTCACACTGAATCTGCTGGGTGCAGCAGGCCATCAGCACTGAAGAATCTAGGAACAAAACAAGCAATCTGTCACAGAGCCAACAATATTTAGTTTGCAACTCCAGATTTATTAGAAGGAAACGAGCTAGAGCAGCAGTAAAATGCAGATAAAAGAAAGAATAATATATTTAGCAATATAATAACATATACATATATAACTAATACTACTAATAATATAATCTTAAGATAACAGAATCTATGTTTTTAGTTTTAGGTCGAGTGTCACTTATGTTCAGATAAAATCTTACTAAACAAGTCTCTAGTTTTGTGTTCAGTTAAACATTATCCTTCAACATTATTAAAGGGTAAGCTAAAACATTTTCAGTCCATTTTGTATTGTTACAATGTTGGTAATATATGTAAAAGAACAATGTTTATTCTTTCTCCAAGATACCCAGTTACAAGCATTAGTGACAGAATCATCAGCCAATCAAATTTTGATGTTCAATGACAGCCCGCCCTCTGGGTCTAGTGACGTACCCAGTGCTACCCCCAGCATTATAACACCCTTTTAGTCCGGGATTTCCAAGGTACGAAAGTGAAATTCAATGAAAAGAAAATGACAGCTGCAGTCATCGGCGCCTACACCAGATCTTGTTCCCTAGCTACTAAAAACACCTTTTCAAGGCGCTCTTTTGAAGACAAACGAGAATAACTGAGAAAGGAAGACCTACACCCAAACTGAATTCGCTAACAAAGGCCAGCAAAGTTTTTATGCGCCATTTCAAAGATTGCAACTATGAGTGCTATGAGTGGCTAACAGCTAGCACCGAGCACAAGTTATTTTGTTGATGTGTTTACTTTTTAATCCAAGTAAAGAGGCATGGAATGATAGACCCAGGGACTTTATTTACAAGTGTCAGGTGAGTGCTTTATTATTTGATGAGTATTGTTTCATGCACATTGTTATGGAGGTGTATGTGGTGCGTTGATAATACTGTGGTGTGGTGTGTGGATGTCCAGCATTTGTACAGTTTTGCTGCTTTGGACACGTTGTCATTTTAGAGTGACATGAATGTGCATAGTTACTTGTGTATTGGCGGATTACTTTTACTGACCATGATGTAGGGAAATTTACTCTGCATTTAACCCACCCTAATCTAGCCGACTGTTGAAATTGTTGATCAGCAGTCATTGTTGTTGAGAGCCTGTGTGCGGCATAATATGTGCATTACGCATGGCTACGTTAGCTGTAACAGAGATGTGTAAAATGTGTACATGTTGCTTACTGAAGGCCCTGACTGAAACCCCACGGTACGCCACTGTCTGACAGTAGGTTCACTCCAACTCTGCTGGGTGCAGCAGGCCATCACCACTGAAGAATCTAGGAAAGAAACAAGCAATCTGTCACAGAGCCAACAATATTTAGTTTGCAACTCCAGGTTTATTAGAAGGAAACGAGCTAGAGCAGCAGTAAAATGCAAATAAAAGAAAGAATATATAACAATTATTAACAAATAAATATACACACACACACACACACACACATGCACACAACAAATTCTACAACTACTACTACTACTAATAACAACATAATCTTAATATAACGGAATCTATGTTTTTAGTTTTAGGTTGAGGGTCACGTATGTTTTGATGTCAAGGCCTTCTTAAAATTGGCTAAATATATTCTGAAAAATGCACATTAATATATTTCATGATCTATATTTCAGCTTCTTCGGTTCACCTGTATTTCTAAGTCAGTAGCTCCCTTCAGAAATGTTGAAATCTTGGAGCTTCCCTTCTGTTATGTAGAGTTTCTTTCTGTCCTCCTGAAATCACAGAACAATTTTTATCAATATTTGTTTACCATGAAATATCAAAACTTGTTTTCAATTTCGATTACACTCTCCATGTAAGTGATGTTATCGATTCAGTAAAGCCTTTTCCAACAACCCATTGACAAATCACCAGCAAAACCTTTACAGAGCTATCAAAATCTCTCATATGGGTAGTTGACATATCAATGTGTCCTATGGTGTGACAGCAAATAAAAAATAATAAAATAAAATTAAAATAAACTAACATTGAAGATAAACCTCTCTCATGCTATTTGTAACTCTAAGAATGAAGATACATTTTTCTCAAGTTATTTGTAGTTTTTTTTTTCTTCTACATTTTTGCTGTCACACCATAGGACACAGTCCAATTTTTATTTTATTCGAATATTTGATTAAAAGCCCAGAGTTTCATAAACACGAGCTCAATCTAGAGTTAGCCTACCTGAAAACTGCTAAAATGCTAACAGACTTTTTCGAAGACACTAAACCATTTCTATAAAATAAATATTAATTTAAACATGTCAATAACAAGTAAGAAACGTGTCAGGAACGTTTGTATGTAATATTTGTGTGATTAAGTTTAGGGACTATACAGTACTTACCTGAAATCAGTGAAAACCGCAGCGAGAGATGGAGATTACTGTTCGCCAGTAGTTGTGTCAACGCCTCGTTTCCATGGCAACTCTGCTCCCCGCTGGCACAGAGCTCAACGCGCACACAGCATTTACACAAATAAACATATAGGATTAAAATATTACATTAATAAATTACAATCTCGTTCAAATAATATTCAATAATGAACTTAAAACTCAATTTGTAGTTCAAAAAGCAACAGCAACAATAGCTCACCGTGTAGAGAGACGCATTCTTTCTGGCAGCCTGTAAAAGAGTGAAAAACACGGCGAAAAAGCAGTTAGGACTTCCCTTTAATAATCCGCTTTAACATTTCCCCTCAGAGAAATGCCTGGAAACGCATTAAGGCGTAAACATTAATTTTAAAAATCGCTAGCGTGACCATTAGCTAAACAAGTTAGTTGGAAATTAGCCACAGTCTCTTCACCTTCACTTCTTTTAAAAACTTAAATTATAGGTTATATATTTTTTTTTTTTGGAATGAAAGATCAAATGGATAAACAATGCAGACTCATTTTCACAGCCTTCTTTGATCATATTTACCAAGGATATGAATAATTCTGAGCACAAATGATAGCCTGTAAACGTGTTACCTTGTGACTTTCACTAGCCGATTCATTCTAAAAGATAATATTTTATATACTGTTATAGGCTAATAATAATAATAATAATAATAATAATAATAATAATAATAATAAAACAGCTAGTGAATGCAAAGCACAAGTTAACACGTTTACAAAGTAATAAGCAGCGTTTCAACTAGAATATAACGTTTACGTTTCATTTACAATCAAATAATTCATCAAGTCACATGTTTCCAAAGTATCAAGAAAATAACGGCGAAAACAACGTGGAAATAACGTAAAGTTTTTAAATTAATCAAATGAGACATCAGCTACCCTGATAGCACACGTACATCTAGGAGACGTCTATTTGACATCTGCATTTACATCTGCAAGACGTATTTTTTAGAGTGTTTGCTCATCTGCAATACGTCTATTGGACGTCTCCTTTTAGATGTCAAATAGACGTCTATTAGATGTCTTTAAGATGTTTATGATTTAGAATGTATGTAAAATTGACATCTTACAGACGTCTGTCAGACGTTTGTAGACAGCAGATGCTTTCCAGATCAACAGATCTTTAACAGACATCTTGCAGACGTACGTGTGCTATCTGGGTAGTCTCTGAAGAAAATGTACCATGTTTTTACAATAGTAAATAGTTTAACGATAGCGTTTGTAATTAAACCACAGTAGCCAGAAATTTAGGCTATAGTTGTCTCAATGAAATGTACTTTCACAAACCATAAAATGTCATTATACTATAATATTCATTTTCATAACAAGTAAGGTCACAGTTAACACGGGCACATTTCCTTGATCCAGCCAGCTACATAATGTCACGCCAAAAGTAAAATCCTATTTGAATCCAATCCGCGATTGAATCAGTACTGTTCGGTAGCTCAGTGCCTTCGTTACTGTCTGTCATCGCGACTGCTTTTAGCGCGCGTGTTCGAAACCCCTGCCAAACAGACATTTTTTTCTTTCTTTGTAATCCAGCCGCTACAGGCGATCATACCATTAATTTGTAATCATTACAAGAATACCAAAATCGTGTAATGAGCAAGTGCGCGTTTATTAGACAGTTTAATATCAGGTCAGTTTGAGCTTTCAGAATCGGCGAATCTGCTGCAGTCGTCCCATCACATCTGGAGCGGAGACCTGAACCAGGAAGTTGGTCACCAGATAACACGGAAACCAGTTAAACCGTAACACCGGGATGAGTGTCTTCTCTCTGTGGGTTGCTAAGAGACGAATAACTGGGCTCGCGCACAAAAAGAAAAGCGCGGCATTGTCGTGAACCGACTCGGGGCCGACGACTGATGAGCTGGAAAACAGAGCACTGACCGAATTATATCGGCCTACGCCTGGCCGATGTTTATTAGATGTTTCAGGTAGTGAGGCCGACGTTTCGATGTTGGGCCGACGTCGGCCAGACGTACGTGTGCTGTCTGGGATAGTTTTGAATGGGGAAAAATGCAATGCTTAACATGGCCACTCATTTGCGGGAAGCCCGCCTTCTGAGCAAAAGAGCCAATCGGGAAAGTCAGCGCGTCACTGCAGCTGCTGTTAGAAGTCCTGGATGCAACGGCAACAACATAAACAAACGTTACTGCGCATGCGCGCTTTTGTGGCCCTAACTTAACTTCCGGTAGACATCCAAATACAATCAGTAACAACAGCTAAGTCCCTCTAGAGTAGATTATGTTTTGATAACATGCAAAATATGTTTGCTGCGTAAATGAGACGGACTGAACTACTTGGACGGACTTATTAAAAATGCAAATTCATTCTCTGCCAGCAGGAGGCGCTTTAAAGCAGGTTTCCCCGGAAACGGCGGTTGGGCTGTACTTTACACAAAGCAGCGCTGAGCTTACAAACGCTGCTTTATCAGGCATATAACATGCAAGATGAAATGAAAATGACATCGAACATTTTCTAAAGACTGTGTTCCTTCAGACATACAGTGATATAAAAACACCTGCGCCTCGTTTTGATTTTTAAACGTGCATTATGTGCTCATGTTTATTCAACGAAGCCTTTGGAAAATCGGTCAGTTTTGATATCGTGGCGGGTCGCCACAAATAAATAAATGTATGTGAAACACATCCCACAGCACAACAACCTGAGCCCAACTTCACTACTCATCACTTTAACTTTAACTGTGTTTGTAGCCGGCGCCACTAACAAGACCGATAAACAAACACAGACCGGAAGTTAACTTAGGTCCAGGCGCGTGCGCCCAATGAAACCGTCTATAGAAACAGTCAGCGTTGATACATGCGCCTAGAACTGCGCATGCGCACTGGCTGATCTAGCCTGAAAAATACGCTTTTTATAACGCTATTTGACCAAAAGAAACAACATTTATGACACAGTTGTCAGACGTCATTGGTGATTTCAAATATGAAATTTAATCGTAAGCTTAGAGAACAGTTTGGGAGAATTCGATTCCCCATACAAAGTGATAAGAGCTGCACTTGCATGCCCGAGAGGCGTTTCAAAGATGGCCGCCGAGTGACATGACTTCCCTGATAGCACACGTACATCTAGGAGACGTCTATTTGACATCTGCATTTACATCTGCAAGACGTATTTTTTAGAGTGTTTGCTCATCTGCAATACGTCTATTGGACGTCTCCTTTTAGATGTCAAATAGACGTCTATTAGATGTCTTTAAGATGTTTATGATTTAGAATGTATGTAAAATTGACATCTTACAGACGTCTGTCAGACGTTTGTAGACAGCAGATGCTTTCCAGATCAACAGATCTTTAACAGACATCTTGCAGACGTACGTGTGCTATCTGGGTTGTCTTAAAGGGACTTTGGTAATAAGCAACCCAGAATTTGGTTTTAAAATAACACTAGGGCTGCTTTTACACTGGCACAAAAATCCGATTTTTGATATCGGATTCAAGTCCTGTATTAAAGGACACCTATTATGTGGCAGGCGTAGTTATGCAAAACGGCAGGCTTACTGAGACTGACTTGGTTTAAAGGGGATTAAAAAATTAAGAGTGGGTGGATTTTTATTATTGTAGGGTGGTTGTGTTCACATGGGTGCCCTTTAAGAGTTATCAAATTTTTTGTACTGCCTATTTATATATGGTTAAAAGATCGGATCTGTGCATCAAGCTTTGCAGTGAAAACGCAGCCTGGGGTGAGTGTATATAATTCGAGTTGCTTTATATTGCGGTTTATACAATACTAACTCTGGTAACACTTTATTTTGATGGTCCCTTTTGAACATTCTGTTGACACTAAGTAATGTTGCAACTACATGTCAACAAACTCTCATAAGAGTATTAGTAGACTGTCTGCTTCATATCTACTAACTCCTTGTTGTGTTGGTCTCCCAACAGATATTCTACTGACTATAAGTAACTTTGCAAGAACGTGTCAACTTAATCAAACCCTAACCCTACCAGTCAACTAATACACTACTAACACTCTAATGAGAGTCAGTAGAAATGTAGGTGCAACATTACTTATAGTCAATAGAATGTGTTAAAGGGACCATCAAAATAAAGTGAAACCCTAACTCTTATAAAGCAGCTTTACAGAAATAAACAGGAACATTGCAAAATCAGCATTGCAAACTTCAAATATGAGACACATTCAAATTCTAGCAGGTCTAAAAAGATGACAGCGTTATTAATCAGCTCAAGTCAGTTTTGGTTAAGATCAATCACTAAAGTTCATCAATTGTGGAGCTAGTTCAGTTCAGCTGTAACCAGCTCTGTAGAAGACAAAGGTGTCATTCAGCTCCAGTGTTCATTTTGACAGCAAATTTTGATTTACTGTTAGTCATAGTCTTTGAACTAAAATTCATTTTAGTCATATTAGTTATCTGAATTGTTTTAGTCGACTAAATATACAGTAGCTTTAGTCACCTAAAATCTAATGGGTTTAGTTACAGTGTAATGCATTTAATCATTTCTCTAAAAATTTCCAAACTCATTATGGAGAAAACATCTGGTAATATGAATGGTTTGAACATACAATCAGTGCAGACACAGATTTAACTGCTTTGAGACGTAACATGTCTTTATCTCAAAATTAAATAAAACCACTTCTCATAAAGAAACAAGAACATGGTCCTCTTTTGAAATGCCAAATAAAATACCAATGGTTATATAATATGCATTCTTTATAACACCTTGCTGTCCCTAACCTTACCCGTATCCCACCTCAATAGCAGCAATAGTTTACATTTACATTTATGCATTTAGCAGACGCTTTTATCCAAAGCGACTTACATTGCATCCAAGTTACAGTTTTTACATTTTATCAGCTCTTGCTTTCCCTGGGAATCGAACCCATGATCTTGGCGTTGCTAGCGCCATGCTCTACTATTTGAGCTACAGGAAAGCCAAAACAATAGTGTTTTGCAATACAGTATGAACACAATAAGTACATTGCACTTGTTTTTTTGATGTAAGTACATAGTAGTTAAGGCCACCTAATATAAAGTGTGATCTAATATGGTGGCATGCCAATCAGCTAATCAACTCAAAACACCTGCAAAGGTTTCCTGAGCCTTCAAAATGGTCTCTCAGTTTGGTTCACTAGGCTACACAATCATGGGGAAGACAGCTGATCTGACAGTTGTCCAGAAGACGATCATTGACACGCTTCACAAGGAGGGTAAGCCACAAACATTCATTGCCAAAGAAGCTGGCTGTTCACAGTGTGCTGTATCCAAGCATGTTAACAAAGTTGAGTGGAAGGAAAAAGTGTGAAAGAAAAAGATGCACAACCAACCGAGAGAACCACAGCCTTATGAGGATTGTCAAGCAAAATCAATTCAAGAATTTGGGTGAACTTCATAAGGAATGGACAGAGGCTGGGGTCAAGGCATCAAGAGCCACCACACACAGACGTGTCAAGGATTTTGGCTACAGTTGTCGTATTCCTCTTGTTAAGCCACTCCTGAACCATAGACAACATCAGAAGCGTCTTACCTGGGCTAAGGATAAGAAGAACTGGACTGTTGCCCAGTGGTCCAAAGTCCTCTTTTCAGATGAGAGCAAGTTTTCATTTGGAGCTCATAGCCAAAGTTGCTTGAAGTCCGGTGTTAAGTTTCCACAGTCTGTGATGATTTGGGGTGCAATGTCGTCTGTTGGTGTTTGTCCATTGTGTTTTTTGAAAACCAAAGTCACTGCACCCGTTTACCAAGAAATTTTGGAGCACTTCATGCTTCCTGCTACTGACCAGCTTTTTAAAGATGCTGATTTCATTTTCCAGCAGGATTTGGCACCTGCCCACACTGCCACCAAAAGTTGGTTAAATGACCATGGTGTTGGTGTGCTTGACTGGCCAGCAAACTCACCAGACCTGAACCCCATAGAGAACCTATGGGGTATTGTCAAGAAGAAAATGAGAAACAAGAGACCAAAAAATGCAGATGAGCTGAAGGCCACTGTCAAAGAAACCTGAGCTTCCATACCACCTCAGCAGTGCCACAAACTGATCACATCCATGCCACGCCGAATTGAGGCAGTAATTAAAGCAAAAGGAGCCCCTACCAAGTATTGAGTACATACACAGTAAATGAACATACTTTCCAGAAGGCCAACAATTCACTAAAAATGTTTTTTTTTTTTTTTATTGGTCTTATAAAGTATTCTAATTTGTTGAGATAGTGAATTGGTGGGTTTTTGTTAAATGTGAGCCAAAATCATCACAATTAAAAGAACCAAAGACTTAAACTACTTCAGTCTGTGTGCGCTGAATTTATTTACCGTAATTTCCGGACTATTGAGCGCACCTGAATATAAGCCGCACCCACTGAATTTGAAAAAAAATATATTATTTTGAACATAAATAAGCAGCACATGTCTATAAGCCGCAGGTGCCTACAGGTACATTGAAAACAAATTTTACACAGGCTTTAACGAAACACGGCTTGTAACAAAAATGAATAGGCTTTAACGAAACGCCTACGTTGCAACGTGATCTCACAGAATTCCGTGTAATGTTCACGGATTTAATTAACCTCCGAATCTGTGGTGGCATCACGGAATCGCCGAAAATTCCGTGATGGGCTCACAGAAAAAATTCCGTGATGGGCTCACAGAAGTGATACCAATGTAAGTCAGTGACAGGCATCAGCCGTGCTCCACGCACGGAAACCCTTAGCATCAATATGCCGACGCGATACTGGGAAATGTATCGTCATCATTATTGTTCAGAACTGGGTAGGTTTAGGGTAGGGGTGGGGTCAGGTACTCCAGTGAAAGTATAACTGCATCGGAGTCACTCTTTTTACGTTGAACCAGTGAATACGTGCATGGACCACGGATGCCTTCTGTGAGCCCATCACGGAATTTTCGGCGATTCCGTGATGCCACCACAGATTCGGGGTTAATTAAGTCCGTGAACATTACACGGTCACTATCTTCTTCCTCCTGTGCTTTAGTTGTCTTTATGCACCAAGCCAATTCCTCACGCTGCTGTTTCCAACGTCTTATCATCGACTCATTAAGACCAAGCTCCCGTGCAGCAGCTCTATTTCCTTTTCCAACATCCAGATCAATCGCCTTCAACTTAAAAGCTGCATCATATGCATTTCTCCGTGTCTTTGCCATGATGAGGGTGACAAAATGACTACCGTAATCAGAATGATGGGAAATTTGAGCGCGCTCGATTTAATCTAAACCGTAAACAAAAAAGTTGTTTGACCTCAACCCGTTCGGCAATTTCATTGGTCTGGTGAAAGCTTCATGCCGCCAAAAAACTGAGCGCGTCACAGAATGTGTGTTTTTTTTTTTTTTTTTAAATTTGAAAGCGGGAAAAATCCATATATTAGCCGCGTCATTGTTTAAGCCGCAAGGTTCAACGCGTGGGAAAAAAGTTGCGGCTAGTCTGGAAATTACGGTAATACACGAGTTTCACAATTTGAGCTGAATTACTGAAATAAATTAACTTTACCACGTCATTCTAATTTAATGAGATGCACCTGTATATACACATAAAGGCTTATTTTTTTATTATTTTTTTTTTACTTGTGATGTTGCATGTTTTTGAGATGCATTGTAATGTCGCATTACTTAACACAACCTTAATGTCCCCAGTGCAGCAGGCAAACTTGGAATATGGAAAAGCTTACATTCAGGAGATAGAAATATTGCATTATATTGATTTTGTCAGGAGAAAATATGATCTGAACACTGTTGTGTAAGTTGTGGCTTTACTTTACTCAGGTGTTACATCCCACCCACATCCCTCTAATCAACCTGTGGTACATTATAATAGTCAAGTCAAGTCATCTTTATTTATATAGCGCTTTTAACAATACAGATTGTGTCAAAGCAATTAACAGTATCAAATTGGAGGATAGAGTGTCAGTAATGTATAATGATAAGATTAAACACTCAATTTTCAGTTAAAGGCATTTCATTATTGAATTCAGAGATGTCATTGTCTAGCTCAGTTTAGTTTAAATAGTATCTGTGCAACCAAATCGACAATAATTGCTAGAAATTAAGTGTCCCCAACTGAGCAAGCCAGAGGCGACAGCGGCAAGGAACCAAAACTCCCTCTGTGACAGAATGGAGAAAAAAACCTTTGGAGAAACCAGGCTCAGTCGGGGGGCCATTTCTCCTCTGGCCAGACGAAACCTGCAGTTCAATTCCATCCACAGCCATGTCAGATTTTGTAAAGGGCTTATCTGATTCCCATGGTCTTGTCCTGATGGAGCATATTAATTTATAATTTAATGTATTTGTGATATTTGTGTTTTATTCATTATTTGAAGTTTTTCCATTTATATGATTTATTCATTTGCTATACTTGTAATGTATAGTTTAATGCATTTGTTTCTCTGTGTATTTTTATAATATATAATTTGTTTATTATAATTTAAATTTGTATCTCAGGGGCTCTCCGCTGACGATCAGGGCTGCAGACATCATTTCTTGGTGCTGATCCACCATCTGATCGGATACGGACTGAGAAACAGAATAAGAAAGAAACAGACAAATATTAGCATAGATGCCATTCTTCTTACGATGTAACGAGTACATCGTGTGTTATGGGAAGTGTTCCCAGTTCTGGTTGATCTAATTAATGCAGCCTAACAATCCTTTAACGGATTTGAATAATAGAAGCGTAGTAGTGTGTTATGTGTACGCCAGGATAAAGAGGGGTGTCTTTAATCTAGATTTAAACTGACAGAGTGTGTCTGCCTCCCGAACAGTGTTAGGTAGATTGTTCCAGACTTTGGGCGCTAAATGGGAAAAGGATCTGCTGCCCGCAGTTGATTTTGATATTCTAGGTATTATCAAATGGCCAGAATTTTGAGAACGCAGCAGACGTGGAGGACTGTAATGTGAAAAGAGCTCGCTCAAGTACTGAGGCGCTAAGCCATTCAGGGCTTTATAAGTAATTAAAAAGATTTTAAATTCTATCCGATGTTTGATAGGGAGCCAGTGAAGTGTTAGCCCAGAACCGGGCTAATATGGTCATACTTCCTGGTTCTAGTAAGGACTCTAGCTGCTGCATTTTGGACCAACTGTAGTTGCACCCACCCAATAAATCATTACAATAGTCTAACCTTGAGGTCATAAACGCATGAATTAGTATTTCTGCATTTGACGTTGAGAGCATAGGTCGCTATTTAGATATGTTTTTGAGATGGAAAAACGCAGTTTTACAGATGCTAGAAACATGGCTTTCAAATGAAAGGTTACTATCAAACAGCACACCTAGGTTCCTAACTGATGAAGAAGGACTGACAGAGCAGCCGTCAAATGTAAAATAGTGTTCTAGGTTATTACATGTGGGGTTTTTAGGTCCGATAATTAACACCTCTATTTTTTCAGAATTTAGCAGTAAGAAATTACTCCTCATCCAGTTTTTTATATCGACTGTGCATTCCGCTAGTTTCTCAATTTGGTGTGTTTCACCGGGCCGCGAAGAAATATAGAGCTGAGTATCATCAGCATAACAGTGAACGCTAACACCATGTCTCCTGATAATATCTCCCAAGGGTAACATGTAAAGTGTGAAAAGTAACGGCCCTAGTACTGAGCCTTGGGGTACTCCATACTGCACTTGTGATTGATATGATACCTATTCATTCACTGCTACGAACTGATGGCGGTCAGATAAATACGATCTGAACCATGCTAAGGCACTTCCACTAATGCCAACAAAGTTTTCTAGTCTATTCAAAAGAATGTTGTGGTCGATTGTGTCGAACGCAGCTCTAAGATCCAGTAGAACTAATAAAGAGATACAACCACGATCAGATGGTAGAAGCAGGTCATTTGTAACTCTAATGAGAGCAGTCTCAGTACTATGATACGGTCTAAATCCTGACTGGAATTCCTCACAGATACAATTTTTGGTAACACTTTATTTTGATGGTCCCTTTTGAACATTCTGTTGACACTAAGTAATGTTGCAACTACATGTCAACAAACTCTCATTAGATTATTAGTAGACTATCTGCTTCATATCTACTAACTCCTTGTTGTGTTGGTCTCCCAACAGATATTCTACTGACTATAAGTAACTTTGCAAGAACGTGTCAACTTATTCTAACCCTAACCCTACCAGTCAACTAATACACTACTAACACTCTAATGAGAGTTAGTAGAAATGTAGGTACAACATTACTTATAGTCAATAGAATGTGTTAAAGGGACCATCAAAATGAAGTGAAACCCAATTTTTCTCTAAGAAGGAATATGTTGTGAGGATACTACCTTTTCTAGTATCTTTGACAGAAAATGGAGATTTGAGATCGGTCTGTAATTAACTAGATCTTTGGGGTCAAGTTGGGTTTTTTTTTTTAATGAGAGGCTTAATAACAGCCAATTTGAAGGTTTTGGGGGCATATCCTAATGACAATGATGAATTAATAATAGCCAAAAGAGGATCTATGACTTCTGGAAGCAGCTCTTTTAGTAGTTTAGATGGAATAAGGTCTAACATGCATGTTGTTGGTTTAGATGATTTAACAAATTTCTTCCTCTCCTACAGTAGAGAATGAGTGGAATTGTTCCTCAGAGGATCTATAGTGCTCTATCTGATGCGATACTGTAGCTGACGGCTGCATGGTTACAATTTTATCTCTGATAGTATCGATCTTGGAAGTAAAGTAGTTCATAAAGTCATTACTGCTGTGCTGTTGGGAAATGCCAACACCTGTTGATGCTTTATTTTTTGTTAATTTAGGAGTTGGCTTTACAGCTTTAGCTATATGGAATATACAGGAGACTAGATAATGATCTGAGATATCATCGTTCTGCTGCAAAATTTCAACGCCACTGACATCAATTCCATGTGACAGTATTAAATCTAGAGTATGATTTTGACAATGAGCAGGTCCTGACACGTGTTGTTTAACACCAATAGAGTTTAGAATGTCTATAAATGCTGATCCCAACAAATCTTTTTCATTATCAACATGGATATTAAAATCACCAACAATTAGGACTTTATCTGCAGCCAGCACCAACTCCGATAGAAAATCAGCAAATTCTTTAATAAAGTCTGTATGGTGCCCTGGTGGCATGTATACAGTAGCCAGCACAAACATCACAGGGGATTTATCATTAACACTTGTTTCTTTGGATGACGTTATATGAAGCACCATTACTTCAAACGAATTATACTTGAAACCCGACCTCTGAGAAATACTGAAAATATTGTTATAAATTGTAGCAACACCTCCCCCTTTACCTTTTGGACGCAGTTCATGTTTGTAACAGTAATCTTGGGTTGTAGACTCGTTTAAAGTAATGTAATCATCTGGTTTTAGCCAGGTTTCTGTCAAACAAAGCACATCTAGTTTATGGTCAGTGATCATATCATTTACAAAAAGTGCTTAGACATCCAGCCATTGAGTTACGGCAGTCTGCAATAGTCAAATCAGTCAAATCAAATCAGTTTTTTGCAACAAGTAGTAATGCAGTACAATCGTTGACTTTAGACATGGCACATAAGACTCTTTTTCGCCCCCTGCTGGCATATATGTAATTTGAAGAAATGGTTACTGAACGAATCAGTGAACGAATCTGAACAAATCATTTTGGTGAACGAACTGAAAATGAACGATTCCCTGGAAAGAATCAAAATTTCCATCACTAGTTTGAAAAAACACCTCCTGCACTGCAGATCAGTGAAGTGAAGTGCGCCAGGTCTTCAGAAAGAACAAGAGAAGAAAGCATCAGGCCCAGACAGTGTGACACCAGCCTGTTTGAAATCCTGTGCTGAACAGCTGGTCCCCATCTTCACACAGATCTTCAAAAGATCACTGGAGCTGTGTGACGTCCCTTCCTGCTTCAAACGCTCCACCATCATCCCCGTCCCAAAGAAACCCAAGAGAACAGGACTTAATGACTACAGACCTGTGGCTCTAACATTTGGGGTCATGAAGTCATTTGAAAAACTGGCTTATCTGAAAGACATCCCTGGGCCCTTACTGGACCCCCTGTATACGTTATGCAAATGTTGGGGGCGTAGTGATCCCAACTGTTTTGTCACAGTCTGTGTTATGTTATGTTCTGTTAGGTCCCGACTGTTTTGTCACAGTCTGTGTTATGTTCTGTTTTTCAGTGGTCTTTTTTTATTCATGAGATTTACATAAGGAGGAGGAGACTATGGTGTTTCAGGCTCAATGCATGTCATTTCCATGTACAGAACTGTTATTATTTAACTATGCCAAGGTAAATACAGTTTTCTATTCTATGGCACCTTTAACACCATCATTCCAAACCTCCTCCTGCCCAAACTAACTCAGCTCTCCGTGCCCACCTCCGTCTCTCAGTGGATCAACAGCTTCCTGACAGACAGGCAGCAGCTAGTGAGCCTGGGAAAATACACATCCAGCCACCTGTACGATCAGCACTGGAGCTCCTCAGGGCTGCATTCTTGCCCCACTGCTTTTCTCCCTGCACACCAATGACTGCACATCTAAAGATCCCTCTGTCAAACTCCTGAAACAGCAGCTGGCTGTTTGGTGCAGTCTTAACCACCTGGAGCTCAACACGCTCAAGACAGTGGAGATTATCGTGGATTTCAGGAGAAACCCCCCTGCTCTCCCCCCACTCACCATCATGAACAGCACTGTGGCTGCAGTGGAGTCATTCAGGTTCCTGGGCACAACCATCTCTCAGGACCTAAAGTGGGACATTCACATTGACTCCATTGTGAAAAAGGCCCAGCAGAGGTTGTACTTCCTTCGTCAGCTGAAAAAGTTCAACCTGCCACAGGAGCTGCTGAAACAGTTTTATTCAGCTGTTATTGAGTCGGTTCTGTGCACCTCCATAACTGTCTGGTTCGGGTCAGCCAGCAAATCAGATTTAAGAAGACTTCAACGGACTGTTAGGACAACAGAAAAGATCATTGGTGTGCACCTGCCCAGCCTTCAGGACTTGTACAACTCCAGAGTGAAGAAACGGGCAGGTAACATCATCAAAGACCCCTCTCACCCCGGACACAACTTGTTTGCACTTCTCCCTTCAGGCAGACGCTACAGATCTCTGTGCACTAGAACATCTAGTCATAAAAACATTTTTTTCCCCCATGCCATCTCCAGCTTAAATAGCTAACACATGGATCATTACCTGTGTTCTGTAATTCATTCTCCATCTTTAATTATTGCCTCTTTCTCAAGTATTATGTAAATACACATACATATCTGTTTATTTATACAGCTGTATATAGAGTAAATAATGCACAAATTTGTACATAAATCTACTGTTCCAGATTCATACTTATTATTATTATTATTATTATCCATTGTTAAGTCTTACTATTTAAATGTTTTTTTCTGTTCTCATGTCAGATGTGTATGTATGTATGTATGTATGTATGTACGTACCAGGAGCACCTTAAAACCACAACAAATTCCTTGTGTGTTTGCGCACACCTGGCGAATAAAGCTAATTCTGATTCTGATTCTGCACATTGTCTTTTGTATATTTGTACAGTGTATAATAATAATAATAATAATAATGTGTCCCGACACTGTCATTCTGTCGCACTGTGGAGCCTGTGTCACCAAAACAAATTCCTCGTATGTGTAAACATACCTGGCAATAAAGCTAAAGCTGATTCTGATTTTGATTTGACCCCTTTGCAAAACATGACTTAGTACTTGGTGGCGAAACCCTTTTTGGCAATCACAGAGTTCAGACGTTTCTTGTAGTTGGCCACCAGGTTTGCACACATCTCAGGAGGGATTTTGTCCCACTCCTCTTTGCAGATCCTCTACAAGTCATTAAGGTTTCGAGGCTGACATTTGGCAACTTGAACCTTCAGCTCCCTCCACAGATTTTCTATGAATTCAGAATATGTGACCCTGGACTACAAAACCAGTCTTAAATCGCTAGGGTACATTTGTAGCAATAGCCAAAAATACATTGCAAAATACAATGCCAACTAAAGCTCTATCATGCAAAAAGGAAGCCATATGTGAACATGGTCCAGAAGCGTCGTCGTGTCCTGTGGGCTAAGACTCATTTAAAATGGACTGTTTCAAAGTGGAAGTGTTCTATGGTCAGACGAGCCCAAATTTGACATTCTTGTTGGAAATCATGGTCCAACAAGGCTAAAGAGGTCCTCTGGGCTAAAGATGAGGTGTAAAGGGGTGTCATCAGCGTTCAGTTCAAAAGCCATTATGGGCAGCTTGTATGTTTTCGAAGGCGCTGTGAATGCTGAAAGGTATATAAAGGTTCTAGAGCAACATATGCTTCCCTCCAGATGACGTGTATTTCAGCAGGACAATTCAAAACCACATAATGCAGCTATTACAACAGCATGGGTTCATAGTAGAAGAATCCGGGTGCTGAATCAGCCTACCTGCAGGCCAATTCTTTCACCTATAAAAGAACATTTGGCGCATCATTAAATGAAAAATACGTCAAAGACGACCACGAACTCTTCAGCAGCTGGAAACCTATATCAGAGAAGAATGGGACCAAATTCCAATACCAAAACTCCAGAAACTCAACCTTGATGGCCAGACGTCTTCAAACTGTTTTGAAAAGAAGAGATACTACACCATGGTAAACATGCCCCTGTCCCAACTATTTTGAGACCTGTAGGAGGCATCAATTTTGAAATGAGCTCATTTTGTGCATAAAACTGTAAAATTTCTCAGTTTAAACATTTATTGTTTTATTGTGTTCTATTGTGAATAAAATATTGGCTCATGTGATTTGAAAGTATTTTAGTTTTCATTTTATTAAAAACAACCGTCCCTGCATTTCCGGAATTCGGGTTGTATAATTATAATATAAATTATAGAATTTATATTATATATACACACACACACGCATATACATACACAAATACACACACACATACATACACACAAATGAAAAATGAATGCCTTTGAAAGTGCTGATATACATATGCATCATATTATTTATTTATTTTTTTAGTCAGAGGCACTTTTAAAGGCTTTCGTGTGTGTGTGTGTGTGTGTGTGTGTGTGTGTGTGTGTGTGTGTGTGTGTGTGCGTCAGTGTTGGGCTAGTTTTTTTAAGTATATTAAAAACTTAATATATTACTCATTACTAGTTACTCCTTTCAAAAGTAATATTATTTTACTTATTACTTTTTGGCAACAGTAATTAGTTACACTACTAGTTACATTTACTTTTTATTCACACCCCACAGAAGTTGTAACTGTCTATCTTCCACATAAAATTCTTCTAGAATGTTTCTAACAACATATTTCTGCCTCATCATTTGACCAAAATCCACATTGGATCGCTGTCAGAAGTTATTACAAACACTCAATAGTGATTGATAGTGACATTCAAGTTGAAGTGTTGTATTAATCTCATTAATTGTCATGTGTAGCTTGAAGCTAATTGTAATTTCTCCGTTACCCATATACGATTATACTTAATTATGTATTTTATCAAATCACATACGTTTGTAAGAAACTGTTTAATTTTCCAAAAATATTTTTTATTATAGTATTAATGTTGTGCTGGTTTTAGAACTAGAGACACGCATCCAAACTTTAGTTGAGGACAGTAAGAATGTGAGGGCTGTAGATAATGCTTTGGCTGCGACTAGCCTAGGGAGTCCTGTACATTGTTCGGTTCCGGTAGAGCCCGTGCAGCAGGGCAACTGGGTGAGTGTGAGGCGGCCTAGTCGCGGGTCAAAACACAACTCTTCCGTTCCGATCAAAACATCAAACAGGTTCTCCCCACTGAGAAACCTGATGAAAGTGCTCTAGTTGTTGGCGATTCTATTGTACAGAATGTGAAAATAGAGACACCAGCCACCATAGTCCATTGTTTACCGGGAGCCAGAGTGCCTGACATCTTGGCAAATTTAAAAGTGCTGGCTAATGCTAAACGTAAATTCAGTAAAATTGTTATCCACATCGGCGCTAATGATGTTCGACTTCGCCAGTCGGAGATCACTAAAAATAATGTTAAAGAGGTGTGTGAACTTGCAAGTACGATGTCAGACACTGTAATATGCTCTGGTCCGCTCCATGCTTACCATGGTGATGAGATTCATAGCAGACTGCCGTCACTCAATGGCTGGATGTCTAAGTGGTGCCCGCAAAATAACATGGGCTTTATAGATAATTGGGAAAATTTGGGGGGCAGACCTGACCTGTTGGAAAGAGATGGTGTTCATCCCTCCTGGGGTGGTCAGCAGACAGACTGGCTAAACAGATCGTCTGCTAGCCGCCTCACGTCACAGAAGTCAGTTAATTCTCAGCACATAGAGACTCTTTCACTTATATGATCACACTGTAGAGACTGTTCCCCAAACTAGAAAATACAGAAAACATCCAAACCAAAGTAATAGTAACAATTTAATTGATGTTCAACAAATAAAAAACAGATATAATACAGAAAAACACATGATAACGCTTGGCTTATTGAAAATTAGATCCCTTTCTACAAAAGCACTTTTTGTAAATGATATGATCACTGACCATAAACTAGATGTGCTTTGTTTGACAGAAACCTGGCTAAAACCAGATGATTACATTACTTTAAAGGAGTCTACAACCCAAGATTACTGCACTGAAAAAAGTGCACAAGGCATGTCATTACTCTAAAGAAGTTGTTATACTTGATCTAACTCAAAACATTTAATCTTCTGTCTAGCCATCAGTGTTATGTAAAAAGTTTGGGTCCCACTTTATATTAGGTGACTTTAACTACTATCTACTTACATTTTAATTAATCATTTGGTACAATGCACTTATTGTGTACATACACGTTTTTACATTGTACTCATATTTTTAAAAATACCTATATGTAATTACATCTGTAATTAATTTCTGTAATTACATTTATAATTACACTGTTGACCCATCCCTCACACCTTAACCCACCCTTAAACCTACCCATACCACCAAACCTGTCCCTAACCTTACCCGTATCCCACCTCAATAGCAGCAGAAGTGTTTTGAAATACAATATGACCACAATAAGTACATTGTACTTATTTTTTGATGTAAGTACATAGTAGTTAAGGCCACCTAATATAAAGAGTGACCAAAGTTTGGTTGATTTAAATTAAAAGTCAGTCTTGTTAGTGTAACTTAAATACATTTCTTTAAAGTACCCAAGAGTCAGTGTCATCCTGAGTGTTAAGATATTTGTCCCCACATGACAAGCATAGAGTAGAGAGGTCTTCTGTGGAAACAAAGGCATTAAAGTATTGGTGTAATGATGCACATCACCACAACTCAAGGCCTGTGTGTGCTGTAGCACACACAGGCCTATGTTTAGCCGCATCACAGCAACATCTGCATCAGTACACTGAAACTCCAAACTGCCTCCATTTAGAACTGCTTCTGCAAACTACAAAGAGCATTGACAAAGAAAAATCAACATTTTAAAATCAAACACAGTATCTGTACCTTGCAGACAAATACGCCACATGAAGTCCCATGCCTCTGAAAGCTGTGTGTCAATCGTTGACATTGCCACTCTTCGGTTGGAGTGACTTTGCTGGCCATAAAATCACTTTGGTAAAACAAAAAAAAACAAAAAAGAATTCATAAAATCAACCATACCAATATTTTGAAATACTCCATATATTTTTTCTTACCTTACAACCTTTTTGCAGTGATGCAGTTTGGCTTCGCTTTCACCAAGGGAGTTTAAATACAAAATACTTCTTTCCTTGGGATATATCATCTGTCAAGATGGGGTCATGAATTAATGACTCAGATTTAAGTCTTTGTAGAGAAGAAAAAAAAGAAGAAAGGAACAAACCAGGAGTGTCCAGTGGTCATTCTCATTAACTGACCCCACCAGCACATCATATGCCTCTGGATTAATTTACAGCATACAGGTATAAATATGGTGTTTCAATAACAGATTACCAATTTATCTGAGAATATATAAGTTAATTGTATGGAATCAGGATTTTTTTTACCCTTTTCTTTGAACTGGCCTTCCTCTTCCAAATATTTGTGGCTTGAAAGGAATCCAGGACAAATGCTCTGCCTGAATAATGTCTCACAAGGCAGGTCAGGTATGCATTAATGACCTGTGTAAAAATAAAATAAATATTTTATTTTTTAAACTGTAACAATGCTTACAGAATAGAAACTAATGAAGCTGCAGCACAAACCTCACTTTCAAGTTTCTCCCCAGGTTTGAGGCGTTCTAAATCCCAGGTAAAAAGCTTGTATGGGCCAACTTTAGTGCAAAGTTTTCCACCCATTTTCCCTGCCCATTTGTCTTGCAGCACTACGGAGAGGAGTAAGTCTCAAACTAATGTTATTTACATGGAGATATAAATTATGAAGGAGAATACATACAACATACAACACATCTCTGAAGAACACTGTATTTGGGGGGAAGGCTGTATGATTGATTGGTTGGCAGGACTGGAGGCAGGCTGAGGTGCAGGCTCAGGTATGGGTGGCGCAGACTGGGAGGAAAGACTGGAGGCAGGCTGAAGTGCAGGCTCAGGTATGGGTGGCGCAGACTGGGTGGCAGGACTTGAGGTAAACTGGGGGTCAAGGCAGGCAGCAGAAATGGATTTTGAAGATGGTGGACCAGCAGGCATTTGATTATAAAGAACAGAACACTGTGTTCCAGGATGGTTTACGACATGAGGGATGGGCACGGAAAAAGGCACAGTGAGAGATATTGGTATATGCTGCAAGGAAAGATGTGTATAGGGGAGGGTAACATGATGGAGGAAAGACATGATTCTAAGCGGTGCTTGCAGAGCAGGGGACAGGGGAGGATCTGGAGGGACATGAGGGTCTGAATGCACAGTGGCAGGAGTGGTTCCTTTAGGAACTTTTGGAGGATGATCCTCCAAAAAGTGAATTAGGTGGTCAATGTTAATTTTGGGAATTAGTTTCCCCTCATCAACCACATCAATGGATTTTCCCTCCACTTTTACAACTGTATATGGTCCCAGATAATCTGGGTCCAGCTTGCCCCCCTTTCTCTGCCTGCTCTTGACATTCTGCCGCAGGACCTGGTCTCCAACCTGAATGTCAATGGTCATCCCTTTCTCCAGTTTCCGTTTTTTAACTCTGCATTGCACCTTATTCAAATTTTACTGCACAGTTTTAAAAATTCTGTCCTGCCGTTTGATGCATCCTGAAATGCATTCCTCAGCAACAATGTCCTCTACACCTTCATTGATCTATTTTAAGACATTGGATTTTAGTGCCAATTGCAGAGGGGAAAGGGGGCGGGGTGGGGGGGACTGAAAATAGGTTAAGTGTGTTTGATTACCTCATAATTGTCTGGCACCTCACATGGATACCTTGCCTCAAGGCCAAACATTAAAAAGTAGGGCGAGAACTTCGTGGTAATTTGTTTTTTAGTTCGGAGACTGAACATTGTAGCCTCCAAATAATCTGCCCATGTGTCTGGCCGTTTTCCAACCAGCTTGCTTAAAGACCTATAAAACAAGTCTTATGGTTATTCACCTATAGTGATTTTAAGTTTTATCATATTTGAATAGCTCATTTCTTACTTCTGAATTGTGCCATTTAATTTTTCAACAAGTCCGTTGGTCTGGGGATGGTACGGTGCACATAAGCTTCTTTTAATACCAAGAATTTGGCAGACACCCATATTGATCTGTATATACACAAACAAACGAGACTTCGCTATTAATATTTTTCCCAAATATTAAAGGGTTAAATTTCTAACCTTGTTCACAAATTCTCTGCCTTGATCCGTCAAAAGCCTTTTTGGGGCTCCAAATTTGTGAAAGAGTTTCACGATGCAGGCTGTTACCTCCTCAGCGCTCTTGGCCTTTAGTGGGAAAGCCTCACACCACTTTGTAAAGTAGTCTACCATTACACAAATGTACTGGTAGCCCTCTTTAGTTGGTGTGAGCTTCCCCACTAAATCCATGCCTACAATGTCCCAAGGCTCAGCCACCTGACAAAAAACAAACACATACTGCATAATTCCTTTTGTAAAAATGAGAATATGGTTCCTCACACAAATACACAACTTCCCTCAATAGGGGTGTATTCTGCTTTGTTTTTAATTCCAGCTTGTTTTTTCTGGCATGCTGCACAGTGCATAACCTAAAACATTTTGTTGTTTATTTCAGTTTGATAACGCTTGGGAAGCAGGCCCGGCTCCAGATACGAGTTGAAGGGTGGGCCAAGTGATATTCCAGGTGGGCAGGGGTTATGAGTTGGGGGGGGGGGGGGGGGGTGAATGCCTTATATTACAAACAGTGACATTTAAGACTTGCATTTGCACATTTTTACTTAACTTCTGCTACTTCACGGAGTAAGGATAATTAATTAGCCACAACAGAGGTGCAAATTTTGCAATACATAATTCAAATTTTACAAATTAAATAGACCGCAGCAATTAACATTTTGTCAGAATCTCTAGTAAATTACAAGCTATTTGTTTAGTTGTCTATTGAGAATCATAGGAGAATATGATCTCTATTTGGAAAAAGAAAAAAAAAAAAGTGATAAATTTATCCAGAATTGTGCATATTCCTATGTTTGACTGACTGTTTCTCCCATGGCAGTGACGGGCAAATGTTTACAATTTTTATATACAGTGAAAAAATCCATTATAAAAAACTCGTGCTTTTAAACCAAGCTGAAACGACTCTCCGCAATCTCTGATCTCGGGTTTTCTCTGTATTAGAGCTGTTTTAAACTTACTGTTTGAACGCGTTCGTTTTACTGGATCCTTGGACTGAAAAGTTTACAGGAGTTTACCGGTTTAAAAAATATCTGATCGCAAAAACCTGGTCCTTTTGATTTTTCTTTTCATATTATAATGTACTGATTCCAATTAGAAATCAATAATTATTATTTTGCCACTTTGCGCACTTCCCGTGACTCTCACGCCCCAGACTCTGCTTGCATTCACATGATTTGTCGAGATGAGAGGTAATTCACGGTGCCCCCTCCTGGGTAGTCCGATTTTTATAGTATAATTTCTAATTACCCTGACACTTACGCTCTGACTCTGAGCGATAAAGATTAAAATATAAAAGTGCCGGTAATGCGTAACGGAGTTAATGCGTAATCGAGCACTGCTTCTGTTATTAAAGAGTGTTCACTTTGGCTGTCTTCATTCGAAGTTGTTATTGTTGAAGAGGCAGGATCTCTGACAGCATCTGGTCTCGGGACGAAGCAGGCGCGGGCGCAATCATCAATCATATTTAAAGGGAAGCCGGAACGTCCTGACCGCATTACTGGGTGTTTTTAGGGAATATTTGCATTTATTCAGAGACGATTTGATTAACAAATCATGTGGTGGACTGTCATTATTTTGGCTAATGCGAGACACCACTGAATGCGCATCAGAGGGTATTTAGAAGTAGGTATAGGCGACGCAAAGCCGACTGATAAGCGTATACCTGAATATACCCTGCACTACACCACTGAGACTGACGAAACCATGCATCAACAGATTCTTAGCTGATTGACAAATATCTGATCTTGTAAGATGTCCTCCCTTTACACAGAGCACTGTACACGTGATCGCCAAATCGAAAGTGAAAGTAAAAGGCGCGAGCGCTCATTCAAAAGGATTTCAATTCCGCGCATATTGATAGCGGCTCCCTGTATTAGCTGTAAAATACAGTATTAGCACGTATGTGGTATGGGCGGTAAGAAAACGAAAAATAAAAAATATATGAACCTCAACTGAATATCACAACAATTTTGTGATTGGCTGTTATGTATGGGGCCAGGGTGGGCCAAGCTTCTGATTGGGTGGGCCAGGCCCACCCTGGCCCCCCCGTGGAGCCGGGCCTGTTGGGAAGTATTAACACATGAATGCCATTTAATTGCACTCGCCCAGGTTTTAATATCAACGGTCATGGCAGGCCAGTAAAACCTTTTACTTATGGCATCTGTTGTTTTTTTAACACCACAGTGTGCACCAATGGGACTGCTGTGAAACTCATGAAAAACCCGTTTGGCCTCCTCTATTGAAATCAAAACTCTGGCCAGTGCTCCCTCTCCTCCTCGCCGGATATAGTATAAAACCTCATCTAAAAGTAGTAAGTTTTAGGTCATGAAGAGACTATCAAAGGAATCACTAAATGTGACGTAACTCACCTTTGATTGTGAAATTCTTTGCCCTTCTGAGAAGGATGTATTTTTCATTCTTAGAAAGACCAAGAGGAAACTTTCCCAATTTTTTTAGTTCGTACAAGGTTTGAAACTTTTCCTTGTCCATATTGACAGCCAAAATGTCAAATTCAACAAAGATGGATAGGTTTATTTATATGAAATGTGGGCCTGAGACTCATTATTCTTTTAACACATCGCCACATCTTATTGGATTTTGAATGTTTCACAAATTGAATGTATCACACACATATGTAACCAATTATTTCTTGGCCAGAACTGTGTACAAATGCAAATCAGGTGTGGTGGGTCAACAACATAAATAAAAATAGTGTCATTTAAAAGAAGAGGATAAAGCCATGTTAATGATATAATGTGATATACCTAATGCTATCTAAATATCATATATACTATTTAGGCTGTTTAAATTTGATAACCATTCACAAATTTCTATGTAAAATGTATTGAGGTTTATCGATGCATTCATTAAGTGGAAATTTCTTTAATAGTAAGACAAAAGTGGCAATTTATTTATATTTATCTGTAAAAATTAGAATGTTTGTCGAGAAAAATCATGGGATTAAGGACCAAATTACTAAAGCAAGACTAATAAAATACTTATTCAAATATGTATTTACAAGTGTACATTTCCTTAATTTTTGTGATATACCTTTTTCTGTACCTTGTAGACCAGTATTGTTTTTGTGTTCAATTATTTACAAAAACATTACATAAGAATGATTACATGCTAAACTGATAAGATATAAGCCTACTTTTTAAAAATAAATAGTTAGTCATTACTATCACTTAACTTGCCCAACATTCTAAAGCATTGTTACAGAATACAACAGTTAATGCCACTGAAGCTTAATATTTATGATAACTGTTGATAAAGAAAGCATGAGGGTTGTGTATCAAAATGATGTTGAGTTGAGTGTAGAGCAACATTCAAGCACGCAAACATTGATTCCAAGTTCTTGTGTGGTCTTGAGCTCTCAGCGTATAATTTAAAGGCTATTTTTAGACACAGACAAGATTGGGAGACAGAATAAAAGCACAAGAATATATTTGTAAATATTTATTTAAACACTGAAAACGCTTAATCTCAGACATTCGTGAAAAACGTCAACAGTCAACAAGTAATCTTGGAGAAATTCGGAGAAATATGCTTTTTATTGTAGTTGTATTTCAACACTACCTAAATAGTGATCAGTTCTGATATAGGATGAAGGTAAACAGAGTACTAAGAAACACGTTACAGAAACAATTAATTATTTACAAAATGTGAACAATCATATGAGTAGTTTAAACTTAACTTCGTTCAATTTTACTACCTGCTTGAAATAATCCGTAAAACAAAAAGCGATCAGAGGTGCTCACGCTATTAATTTCCACGCCTCCCGTTTTGGATGGCCCCGCCCACGGCGTTATCCTGATGAATATTCACGTAAGCGCCACCCACTGGAACCAATTATTTCAGGAACTGAATATATTGTAACACCGGCGATCTTCCGCTGGTCTTTCGCCTGCGTTCACTCAGACAATTTTTTTTTTTTTTTTTTTTACTGCTTAATTTCTACATACAAACAAGAACAAGGAAATAAGAGTAAGGGTAATATTTATTAAGAAAATGAACTATACTAATTAATAAAGTAATATCAGATTAACGGTCTATAATATTATTATAATAATCTCTAAAAAAAATCAATTTCAAATAGGCCTTATAAAATTAAATTGTCTAAAAGTGTTAAGTAACAACCTAATAATTATGGTTCAAACAAAATGATATCAAAATAACTGATTGCATTACAAAATAAAAGCCCTCCAAAAACTCATAGATGACCAATATTGTATTTGATTTTGGATGGCTTTAAAAAATAAACTCTCTGGTTTAACAAACCAGTTTCAATTCAGATTAACAGATCACTGCCCCAGGGTGTATCTCAACCAGTTTCAGGACTGTCTGTTGTTGCATTACAAAATAAAAGCCCTCCAAAAACTCATATATGACCAATATTGTATTTGATTTTGGATGGCTCTAAAAAATAAACTCTCTGGTTTCACAGACCAGTTTCAATTCAGATTAACAGATCACTGCCCCAGGGTGTATCTAAACCAGTTTCAAGATATATATATATATATATATATATATATATATATATATATATATATATATATATATATATATATATATATACAGGTGCTGGTCATATAATTAGAATATCATCAAAAAGTTGATTTATTTCACTAATTCCATTCAAAAAGTGAAACTTGTATATTATATTCATTATACACAGCACTCAATACTTAGGGGCTCCTTTTGCCTGAATTACTGCAGCAATGCGGCGTGGCATGGAGTCGATCAGTCTGTGGCACTGCTCAGGTGTTATGAGAGCCCAGGTTGCTCTGATAGTGGCCTTCAGCTCTTCTGCATTGTTGGGTCTGGTGTCTCTCATCTTCCTCTTGACAATACCCCATAGATTCTCTACGGGGTTCAGGTCAGGCGAGTTTGCTGGCCAATCAAGCACACCAATACCATGGTCATTGAACCAGCTTTTGGTACCTTTGGCAGTGTTAGCAGGTGCCAAGTCCAGCTGGAAAATGAAATCAGCATCTCCATAAAGCTTGTCAACAGAAGGAAGAATGAAGTGCTCTAAAATCTCCTGGCTGCTTGAAGTCCAGTGTGAAGTTTCCACAGTCTGTGATGATTTGGGCTGCCATGTCATCCGCTGGTGTTGGTCCACTGTGTTTTCCGAAGTCCACAGTCAACGCAGCCATCTAGGCTGCGTTGACTGTGGACTTCGGAAAACACAGTGGACCAACACCAGCGGATGACATGGCAGCCCAAATCATCACAGACTGTGGAAACTTCACACTGGACTTCAAGCAGCTTGGATTCTGTGCCTCTCCACTCTTCCTCCAGACTCTGGGACCTTGATTTCCAAATGAAATGCAAAATTTACTTTCATCTGAAAAGAGGACTTTGGAGCAATGAGCAACAGTCCAGTTATTTTTCTCCACAGCCCAGGTAAGACGCTTCTGACGTTGTCTCTGCTTCAGAAGTGGCTTGGTAGCCCTTTTCCTGAAGACGTCTGAGCGTGGTGACTCTTGTTACACTGACTCCAGCTTCAGTCCACTCCTTGTGAAGCTCTCACAAGTGTTTGAATCGGCTTTTCTTGACTGTATTGTCAAGCTTGCGGTCATCCCTGTTGCTTATGCACTTTTTCCTACCCAAATTCTTCCTTCCAGTCAACTTTGCATTTAATATGCTTTGATACAGCACTCTGTAAACAGCCACACCTTTCAGTAATGACCCTCTGTGACTTACCCTCTTTGTGGAGGGTGTCAATGTTCATCTTCTGGATAATTGCCATGTCAGCAGTCTTCCCCATTATTGTGGTTTCAAAGAACAAGAGATACCCAGAATTTATACTGTAGGGATGGTCATTTATTGAAACTCAAATGTAAATATTCTAATATTTTGAGATACTGATTTTTGACTTTCATGAGCTATAAGCTCTAATCATCAAAATTAAAAGAAATAAACATTTGAAATATATCAGTCTGTGTGTAATGAATGAATATAATATACAAGTTTCACTTTTTGAACGGAATTAGTGAAATAAATCAACTTTTTGATGATATTCTAATTATATGACCAGCACCTGTATATACATATAGGTGCATCTTAATAAATTAGAATGTCGTGGAAAAGTTTATTTCAGTAATTCAATTCAAATTGTGAAACTTGTGTATTAAATAAATTCAATGCACACAGACTGAAGTCTTTGGTTCTTTTAATTGTGATGATTTTGGCTCACATTTAACAAAAACCCACCAATTCACTATCTCAACAAATTAGAATACTTCATAAGACCAATAAAAAAAAAAAACATTTTCAGTGAATTGTTGGCCTTCTGGAAAGTATGTTCATTTACTGTATATGTACTCAATACTTGGCAGGGGCTCCTTTTGCTTTAATTACTGCCTCAATTCGGCGTGGCATGGAGGTGATCAGCTTGTGGCACTGCTGAGGTGGTATGGAAGCCCAGGTTTCTTTGACAGTGGCCTTCAGCTCATCTGCATTTTTTGGTCTCTTGTTTCTCATTGTCCTCTTGACAATACCCCATAGATTCTCTATGGGTTTTAGGTCTGGTGAGTTTGCTGGCCAGTCAAGCACACCAACACCATGGTCATTTAACCAACTTTTGGTGCGTTTGGCAGTGTGGGCAGGTGCCAAATCCTGCTGGAAAATGAAATCAGCATCTTCAAAAAGCTGGTCAGCAGAAGGAAGTATGAAGTGCTCCAAAATTTCTTGGTAAACGGGTGCAGTGACTTTGGTTTTCAAAAATCACAGTGGACCAACACCAGCAGATGACATTGCACCCCAAATCGTCACAGACTGTGGAAACTTAACACTGGACTTCAAGCAACTTGGGCTATGAGCTTCTCCACCCTTCCTCCAGACTCTAGGACCTTGGTTTCCAAATGAAATACAAAACTTGCTCTCATCTGAAAAGAGGACTTTGGACCACTGGGCAACAGTCCAGTTCTTCTTCTCCTTAGTCCAGGTAAGACACCTCTGATGTTGTCTGTGGTTCAGGAGTGGCTTAACAAGAGGAATACGACAACTGTAGCCAAATTCCTTGACACGTCTGTGTGTGGTGGCTCTTGATGCCTTGACCCCAGCCTCAGTCCATTCCTTGTGAATTTCACCCAAATTCTTGAATCGATTTTGCTAGACAATCCTCATAAGGCTGCAGTTCTCTCGGTTGGTTGTGCATTTTTTTCTTCCACTCAACTTTCTGTTAACATGCTTGGATACAGCACTCTGTGAACAGCCAGCTTCTTTGGCAATGAATGTTTGTGGCTTACCCTCCTTGTGAAGGGTGTCAATGATTGTCTTCTGGACAACTGTCAGATCAGCAGTCTTCCCCATGATTGTGTAGCCTAGTGAACCAAACTGAGAGACCATTTTGAAGGCTTAGGGAACCTTTGCAGTTGTTTTGAGTTGATTAGCTGATTGGCATATCACCATATTCTAATTTGTTGAGATTTGTTGTGAATTGGTGGGTTTTTGTTAAATGTGAGCCAAAATCATCACAATTAAAAGAACCAAAGACTTAAACTACTTCAGTCTGTGTGCACTGAATTTATTTAATACACAAGTTTCACAATTTGAATTGAATTACTGAAATAAATGAACTTTTCCACAACATTCTAATTTATTAAGATGCACCTGTGTGTGTGTGTGTGTGTGTGTGTGTGTGTATATATATATATATATATATATATATATATATATATATAATGTAATTGGGGTTTTAGCTGTGACTTTATTGACTGTTTCATTTACTTATTTTATTTTTGATGCTGTAAAGCATATTGGTCAGATGCTGCTGTTGTAAATGTGGTAACACTTTATTTAGCACTCTAATGAGAGTTAGTAGAAATGTAGGTGCAACATTACTTATAGTCAATAGAATGTGTTAAAGGGACCATCAAAATAAAGTGAAACCGTAAATGTTGCTATATAAATAAATTAAACTTGAAACTTAAAAATATACAACTATACTAAATAGCCTATTAGGTGTAAGTATTGAAATATTTTGGTGCTGGGCTGAACTCCCATTGCCAATATAAAATCTGAACAGCTGTTTTAAACATTTAACCCTATGGTGTGCTTTAGTAATTTTGCCTGAAAAAAAAAAATGTAAGGAAATTTTTAAAATTACTACTTCATCAGAATGGTACGAAACTCTGACTTTAATGGAAGTTGCTATGTGCTACGGTTAAAACTCACCGGAGGCCATAAGCGTGTTACAATTATTAAATTATTAGGTAAATTACGTAAAATTGTTATATATATATATATGTGTGTGTGTGTGTGTGTGTGTGTGTGTGTGTATATATGTATATGTGTGTGTGAAAACAGTTTTTAAAATTTCAAAAAGCATGCTTTTTCATTGTGCATTCCAATTAATCTCAAACAAACTACAGTTGGGTTATTTTGATTAGGTAAAAAATATATATAACTAACAAATACAGCTAACATAATAAAAAAAGTTAAAAATGAATTAAATCCAAAAATATGAATCATTTGTAATAAATAATTTTCACAGTATTTTTAAGTGCCTACGATAACAATATTGTGAATGTTCATTCTCGTTATATATTACATTAGTGAATACCGGTACATGTTGAGTGAAAACATGGAGTTTACTTTTTAATCTGAATTGTCAGACTAAAATGCATTTTTCTGAGTTTTGGAGGGATTACGTGTACAATCCATCTGATATAAAATTGGTCTGTGAAACGAGAAAGTTTATTTTTTAGAGCGATCCAAAATCAAAGACAATACTGGTCATATATGAGTTTTTGGAGGGCTTTTATTTTGTAATGCAACATCAGACAGTCCTGAAACTGATTGAGAGATACCCTGGGGCAGTGAGCTGTTAATCTGAATTGAAACTGGTCTGTGAAACCAGAGTTTATTTTTTAGAGCAGGCCCGGAGTGGCCATCGGGAGAACCGGGAGAATTCCCGGTGGGCCGCTCTGCCCAGCTCATAAATTGGGCCGGCAGACTCGCCTGGTTTTTTTTTTTATTTTTTTTATTTTTATTTTTTTACATGCACAGAATAACGTATATGTGTTTAAGTTACTGTGTGACTGATAACTAAGCTAATAACACTAGATTTGAATTAAACATTAAAATGTGTCGTTTTCTGTTGTCAGAGCGCGCGCGCTCTCTCTCTTCCTCTACACAAGCGCGTGTCCTAGGTCGTTGCCATGGAGACAAACCGAAACCATTAATGCTGTGATGTGAGTTAGCGAGAGTGCGCTAATCGCGGGAAGAATAAAATGGATAGAAAAAAAAGATGCCTGGAGGAGCTGAAAAAGCCAGGTTAAAAAAAAGAAAGGCATTGGAGGATGACGCGGCCAAATGTGCCAAACTGACAAATATTTTTTCAAGAAGACAAACGAGCACACGTGATGGCGACTCAAGGTACAGTGACTAACAACAGTTATGCATTTGACAAACGCTTCTATCCAAAGTAACTTACATTGAAGGAATTTTTTTTTATTCAGTTTAGGTTTTTTTCTATTGATTGTTTGTTTCAATTAAATGTAAGTGATTTTAGCCTGTTGACTTATTTTAAATGTTATTGTGGTTTAATAAAGATAAGCCTGATGCTGCATTCATGCTAATGGGCACAGAAAAGGAAATCCTCATGTCTATAGACAATGAGACAGTAATAAACAAAGTTGCAGAAACCAGTGCACTGCTTAGGCGGTTGTTGATGCTGTAAGGCTTTGCCATTTTCAGTTCTGAGCATAAACCAAAACTTGTGAAGAATAGTAGGAGGCCTTTCTTTCTTTCTTTCTTTCTTTCTTTCTTTCTTTCTTTCTTTCTTTCGAGATGCTTACTGATTTTCCATTTAGTTATTGATGACTGCTTGGCAGCTTTCAATTTTGAATTTAACTTTTTTATATATATAATGTTACTGTTGTATGTTTTGTAGCACAAATGTTTCATATAATTGATTTCATTATTTTATTTATTACATTGACATGGATATAAAAAAAACAATAGTGCAAAAAGTATATTTCTTACTGCACTACTTTATTTTTGTTTGAATGCAAACCATTTTTTCATAATGTAACAGTTGGACTCTTTGTTGCAGAAAACTCAGTATGTGATTTGTTATTGATATTTATGGCATTATCTACATTATTCATATTTTTTATTGAAACATGTCAAAAATAAATATAACAGGATAGTAAGAACAGATCTGTCACTTCATTTATCCAGATTCCACCAAGGTGGGAGGGGGTTGGATGGGGATAAGTGGTGGGCTGGTCTTGAGCATTACACTCCCGGGCTGAAAATGGATCCCAATCCGGCCCTGTTTTAGAGCCATTCAAAATCAAAGACAATACTGGTCATATATGAGTTTTTGGAGGGCTTTTATTTTGTAATGCAACATCAGTTATTTTGATATCATTTTGTTTGAACCATAATTATTAGGTTGTTACTTAACACTTTTAGACAATTTAATTGTATAAGGCCTATTTAAAATGGATTTTTTTAGAGATAATAATAATATTATAGACAGTTAATCTGATATTACTTTAATTAGTATAGTTCATTTTCTTAATATATATTACCCTTACTCTTATTTCCTTGTTCTTGTTTGTATGTAGAAATTAAGCAGTAAAAAAAAAAAAAAAAAAAAAAAAATTGTCTGAGTGAACGCAGGCGAAAGACCAGCGGAAGATCGCCGTAATGCACTGTATATGCGCGCACGACAAAACAGCGCGGCGGCTAGATTGACCATGCATTTCGGAGTGGCAGCTGGCTTGACCGCAGTGGTAAAGAAGTACCCTAACTCTAAAAGGGTTAACCGTAATCCTAAAAATGACAAAGATGTTTGCCTTATGCAGACAAGAGATTGTGGAAAACCAACATAGTGTTCAAGAACTGCAAGAAAGATGGCCAGCTCTGTTTCAACAAGAGGAGGTAAAAGCATTTATTTTATTGAAAAATGTTCAAATGTAAGTGACTAATCCTGAATTTACCATAGTTTTTACCATGGGACTTTAGTATGTAGTGTTTTTGAAAATGTCAGATGCCCTAATTATACCTTTTGTTGTTTAATGCTTTAAATAATTTACCTTTAGGGTAAGGTATAATATACCTTTTGTTTAATGCTTTTGTTGTTTAATGCTTAAAATAATTTTTTTCAGACATCTATTTTCTGTTTCTCTTTCTTACAGATTAATGGCAAATTTTTGCGCATCAGGACCTTACCTTTACAATCGAGATTTATGGCCTCTCTGGACAGACAGAGCTCTCAGCTTCTCCAGGTTATTAGGAGCAAAGGTGGAGTCCTCCGTAAAAAAAAAACTAAGGACACTTCTAAAGTTATGGATCAGGTATTGGTTGCATGTGAACAAAATTGCTTGTGGCAATCAATTTAGTAGTGTTTTGGTCTAATAAAAACAGTACATCTTGAACATTTTGTAGAGTCTGGACTCTGGACATAGAGAGTGCCTGCTGAAGTGCCTGATCATGTACCTTGGTGAAGATGCAAGCTGTCTGATCAAAGAATACCAGGTAATGTAGACAATGCAAACTATTTAAATTTTCTCCAACCATGTTTGCCTTAAAGTTATATTTCACTACCAAATCAACATTTCCCCATGTTTTACTCTCCCCCAAGGCATCCTAACGGAATATGGTTATATTCTTGAAGAACAATATAGGCAAAGTTATAATCCTACATATTTTACTTCCAAGCGGTAGAATGGGAGTGAATTGTTGACTTTTTGAAGCTTCAAATAGTGCATGCATCGATCAAAGAACTGCTCGACACAGCTCTGTGGTCTTAACAAAGGTCTTCTCAAGCCTTGAGGGTGAGTAAAACATGGGGAAATTTTGATTTGGTAGTGACATATCGCTTTAAAGTACTTCAAGTAATTGTGTTATCATTTACACATCAGCCTGTGTGACCTTCCACAGAACACAAAAGAATATATTTTGAAGAATGTTGTTAAGAGCCCCCCATTCGTTTGCATTGGTTTTGTGTCCATACAATAATAGTGAATGGGGGCTGTGCTGTTCTGTTACCAACATTGTTCAAAATTCTGCAGAGGACAGTAATTCATACAGGTTTGAAATGACAAGAGGCGTGTAAATGATGACAGAATTTTGAATGTGAACTACTCCTTTAAAAGGGGTTGGTTCACCCAAAAATGCATTTTGAACACTGTTAAGTAGATTGATAAATGCCTCTGATTGGCTGTTGTGGTACTGCACTCAACAAATGTGTCTGTGATTGTCTACAATGATCAACACATGGGAGCGTTTGATTGTACAAGTGTTTAAAAGCATTTTCAAAGCCAAAAAGAGTGTAAAAGTACGTCTTCACCCAAAAATGAAAATTGTCATCACTTACTCTACTTTTGCAATAAACCGTGCAAATTTAATTTTTACGCTGAACACAAATGAAGATATTTGAATGAAAGTTAGCAACAGACGTTTGGGCTCTACATTGACCTCCATAGTAGGAAAGCTAACTAAATTTTGTAATAAATTTTCAGATGAAGGGGTGTTTTTTTTTTTTCTTCCACAGTCCCTCAATTACTCTCTGTTCGTTTATGTTTTTAGGCTGACCAAAGGGAGGAAGCGGAGAGAGAATTTTAAAAGACCACCATGGCATTTTTTGTGATCCGTGAAAGTGATGCTCTTAGTCGTGCACTGGACATTTCCATTGTCATTGACAGGGTGGAAGTACTAAATGAGTTGCCCTCTGTTGCATGTGCATGTGCCTGTGGCATGATGTTTGGACTCATTTATGCACTGAACTTAACATATCCTGAAGGACTCAAATATGCCTTTCAAAAAATAATCATGAACATGGAGAGTAAGCAGATGAGCTGAAGGGGCGCAGAACCCCTCTTCAAAGCTGCAGGAGTAATTTTGTTTCCTTTGACCAAGCTACAATGTTCTGCTGATGGTAAATTTCTTTGAAGATGTTGGACTGTATAAAGCCTTTTATACAAAGTTAACTGTACTACTGTTTACAACCTGATTTGTTTTATCTTGGTTAAATTGTGTTTTATCTAGGGTTAGTTAAATAGTTTACCCAAAAATGAAAATTCTTAGGTTGTTTATTCATCCTTAAGCTATTCAAGTATTTAACTTTAATTAAATTTGGTTAAGAGACATTTTATGACAATTATGAGAGAAGTTTCATTTTTGGGTAAACTATTCCATGAAGGTGAATCTTTTTTATTTTATTTTTTTTCTTTCTACCATTGGCTAATTTGGTAGGTGTTTTATTAAGTTTTTGGTTTTATACTGCCCGTTTTAAACCAGTTTTTGGGCCAAACTTGTTTTAACTTCAGAAGAATTCTAAAGGTTTGATTGTGTAGTCAGTTCTAAGTGACTGTTCATGGAAAGATTGCATGTTTCTCCTCAAAACCATAACTGATTTTCATGGTGAATTTACATTGAATCCAGTGTGTCTATGTATATGGATACTAAAAACTGTTATACAGTGTGTTTTTATTACAATACTATACACATTGTAGAAATATTTTATGACATAAATTGTGAAGTTTATGATGTGTTTACATTGTTAGTGTGTATTTGTATGAGGATACTGTACACATTGTAAAAAAATTTGTATTATGACAAAATAAATGGTCAAAAGTTTGATGCTTGAAGTCATTCATCTTAGATGACAAGATTACACATTCTGAAAGTAAATACACTTTATATTACATTAATATTTTAAATTGTATTTGGTTGGATATTTGGTTAGATGTAAAGTAAAAGAATTAAGTTAATACAAAGAGAAAACATTAAGACAAAGTATAAATTTGAGATTTCATTAAACTTAAAAACTTTATTTGATTCAAAGATACTTTTTGCTTTGGCTAAGTAATGGATAGTTAATTCTTTTCAAAGTAAACATTTTAAGTTGATAAAAATTAAAGTAATTAGATGTAACAAGTTGACGCAAAATTTTTACTTTGATCCAATGAAACACTTTTTTCAGTGTGTTACAAACATGAACCGCATCCAAAAGGTAAAGGGGGAGGTGTTGCTACAATTTGTAACAATATTTTCAGTATTTCTCAGAGGTCTGGTTTCAAGTATAATTCGTTCAAAGTAATGGTGCTTCATATAACGTCATCCAAAGAAACAAGTGTTCATGATAAATCCCGTGTGATGTTTGTGCTGGCTACTGTATACAGGCCACCATACAGACTTTATTGAAGAATTTGCTGATTTTCTATCGGAGTTGGTGCTGGCTGCAGATAAAGTCCTAATTGATTTTAATATCCATGTTGATAATGAAAAAGATTTGTTGGGATCAGCATTTATAGACATTCTAAACTCTATTGGTGTTAAACAACACTTGTCCTACTCATTGTCGAAACCGTACTCTAGATTTAATACTGTCACATGGAATTGATGTCAGTGGCGTTGAAATTTTGCAGCAGAACGATGATATCTCAGATCATTATCTAGTCTTCTGTATATTCCATATAGCTAAAGCTGTAAGCCAACTCCTTGTTACAAATATGGTAGAACCATCACTTCTACCACAAAAGACTGCTTTATAAATAATCTTCCTGACTTATCTCAGTTCCTCAGCATATCCAACAGCTCAGAACAACTTGATGTAACTGAAACTGTGGACTCTCTTCTCTAGCACTTTAGATACTGTTGCTCCTTTACGCTTAAGGAAGATTAAGGATAAAGGCGCGTTCACGCCATATCGTAATAACCGTAATTACGAGATACCAATTTGTAAAAAGCGTTCACGTCCTCGCAGAACTTGTAATTACAACTTGTGAACTGGGAGCTTTCTGAAAGCTACGGCTTGTACCACGTGGAACAAACGCGGAACCAGAGAAAAATGCCGGCGCTTTCAAAGAAAATGCATTCTGGGAATTTAGGTCACGGGAGCTACGGAGACTGAGTGGTAGTGAATGTAGACGTTTTATATTATTTAATGTTTATATTATTCTACTTAAGATCGCGTTGCAGTGGTTAAGGCTTACTTACTGTACCATCAACTGTCATATCCCTTTAAACAGCCGGTGTGAAAAACGTGCTTTCTCCGCGTTAGAAAGCCGAAAAAGCAGAGGTTTTACCTGCAGACATCGATGATAAAGGCTGTGGTAATTGATCATTACAACGCGATCTAAGTTAAATCATACATTAAATATGTCTACATTCATACGGAACTCAGATGAAAATTAAACTGAAAATCAGTATGGTAATATCTAAAATAAAATGTGGCTTTATAATTCATCTCTGTAGATTTAATATATTATACAGTGATTTGCATTAAACTGTAAGCCCTCACACCAATAGAAGGAAATCATATATGGAAATGTTATTTGCGGCAGCTCGTTAATACCTGGCGACTTTTTGTATGGATTAAGTTTCATAAGTCATAAGTCATAAGTCACCTTTATTTATATAGCGCTTTTACCAATACAGATTGTGTCAAAGCACTTAACAGTATCAAATTGGAGGACAGAGTGTCAGTAATATATAATAAGATTAAACATTCAATTTTCAGTCAAAGGCATTTCATTATTGAATTCAGAGATGTCATTGTCTAGCTCAGTTTAGTTTAAATAGTATATGAGCAATCAAATCGGCGATAATCGCTAGAAATTAGGTGTCCCCAACTGAGCAAGCCAGAGGCGACAGCGGCAAGGAACCAAAACTCCCTCTGTGACAGAATGGAGAAAAAAACCTTGGGAGAAACCAGGCTCAGTCGGGGGGCCAGTTCTCCTCTGACCAGACGACACCCACAGTTCAAAAGTTTCAGGTTCTAACGATAGTAGTATTATGTAGTTAGGTATTTTATTATATTTTTAGTTATATTTTTTAGTTTTAATGTATTTTAATCGAGGTCTCCGGGGGTCATCTGGGTGTCCTGGTCTCCGCTGATGATCAGGGCTGCAAACATCATCTCTTGGTGCTGATCCACCATCTGATCATAGGAAAGAAACAGACAAATATTAGCGTAGATGCCATTCTACTTACGATGTAACGAGTACACCGTGTGTTGTGGGAAGTGTTCCCGGTTCCGGTTGATCTAATTAATGCAGCCTAACAATCCTTTAACGGATTTGAATAATAGAAGCGTATTAGTGTGTTATGTGTACGCCAGGGTAAAGAGATGGGTCTTTAATCTAGATTTAAACTGACAGAGTGTGTCTGCCTCCCGAACAGTGTTAGGTAGATTGTTCCAGAGTTTGGGTGCTAAATAGGAAAAGGATCTGCCGCCCGCAGTCGATTTTGATATTCTAGGTATTATCAAACGGCCAGAGTTTTGAGAACGCAGCGGACGTGGAGGACTATAATGCGATAAGAGCTCGCTCAAGTACTGAGGAGCTAAACCATTCAGGGCTTTATAAGTAATTAACAAGATTTTAAAATCTATCCGATGTTTGATAGGGAGCCAGTGCAGTGTTGACAGGACCGGGCTAATATGATCATATTTCCTGGTTCTAGTAAGGACTCTAGCTGCTGCATTTTGGACTAACTGTAGTTTGTTGATCAAGCGTGCAGAACAACCACCCAATAAAACATTACAGTAGTCTAGCCTTGAGGTCATAAACGCATGAACTAACATTTCTGCATTTGACGTTGAGAGCATAGGTCGTAATTTAGATATGTTTTTGAGATGAAAAAACGCAGTTTTACAGATGCTAGAAACATGGCTTTCAAATGAAAGATTGCTATCGAACAGCACACCTAGGTTCCTGACTGATGAAGAAGAATTGACAGAGCAGCCATCAAGTGTTAGATAATGTTCTAGGTTGTTACATGTGGGGTTTTTAGGTCCGATAACTAACACCTCTGTTTTTTCAGAATTTAGCAGTAAAAAATTACTCGTCATCCAGTTTTTTATATCGACTATGCATTCCGTTAGTTTCTCAATTTGTTATGTTTCACCGGGCCGCGAAGAAATATAGAGCTGAGTATCATCAGCATAACAGTGAAAGCTAACACCATGTCCCCTGATAATATCTCCCAAGGGTAACATGTAAAGCGTGAAAAGTAACGGCCCTAGTACTGAGCCTTGAGGTACTCCATACTGTACTTGTGATCGATATGATACCTCTTCATTCACTGCTACGAACTGATGGCGGTCAGATAAGTATGATTTGAACCATGCTAAGGCGCTTCCACTAATGCCAACAAAGTTTTGTAGTCTATTTAAAAGAATGTTGTGGTCGATAGTGTCGAACGCAGCGCTAAGATCCAGTAGAACTAATAAAGAGATACAACCACGATCAGATGATAGAAGCAGGTCATTTGTAAGAGCAGTCTCAGTACTATGATATGATCTAAATCCTGACTGGAATTCCTCACAGATATCATTTTTCTCTAGGAAGGAATATAATTGTGAGGATACTACCTTTTCTAGTATCTTTGACAGAAAAGGGAGATTTGAGATCGGTCTATAATTAACTAGGTCTTTGGGGTCAAGTTGTGGTTTTTTAATGAGAGGCTTAATAACAGCCAATTTGAAGGTTTTGGGGACATATCCTAATGACAATGATGAATTAATAATAGCCAAAAGAGGATCTATGACTTCTGGAAGCAGCTCTTTTAGTAGTTTCGATGGAATCGGGTCTAACATACATGTTGTTGGTTTAGATGATTTAACAAGTTTATACAATTCTTCCTCTCCTACAGTAGAGAATGAACGGAATTGTTCCTCAGGGGATCTATAGTGTGCTATCTGATGCGATACTGTAGCTGACGGCTGCAAGGATACAATTTTATCTCTGATAGTATCGATCTTGGAAGTAAAATAGTTCATAAAGTCATTACTGCTATAATGTTTATAATGTTAAGTTTCCTTCATTTATTTGATCGCTCGCATCGTTGTTCGGCATCGCTAGGAATCTTCAACTTGGTTCGGTTAAGTCAATGTATTTATTTGCATAGCATCCACAATACACATCGTTTCAAAGCAGCTTCAAGTTCTGCTACCTCTATAATGGCTTAACTCTTAACACTGAGCAGTTTTACCAGGCAATATGATGATATAAAATGATCCACTGTTTGAGATCTAGCTATAGTGTATTCTCCCCTTACAAAATTAGCCATGGTTTTGCTACTCTAACCATAGTTTATCCATGGTATTTAATAAGATTGTGGTTATAAGAATGGTAATACATACACCGAAAACACGGTCGGTACACGTTTACTATAGTAAAACCATGGTCAATTGTCGTAAGTGTTTTAGCAGTTAGCATTTATCAGTACCACTGTAGTGAAGGAGACTCCCTTACGAAAATTAACCATGGTTTTTTTTGTAGTAACCATGGTTTAACTATGGTTTTTGCAGTAAAACCATAGTAACTACAAAATGAACCATGGTTTTACCACAGTAACCATAGTTAAACTATGGTTTTTGTAGTAAAACCACAGTGACTACATAATAAACCATGGTTTAACTATGGTTTTTGTAGTAAAACCATAGTAACTACATAATAAACCATGATTTTACTATGGTTTTTGTAGTAAAACCATAGTAACTACAAAATTAACCATGGTTTTACCACAGTAACCATAGTTAAACTATGTTTTTTGTATTAAAACCATAGTAACTACATAATAAACCATGGTTTAACTATGGTTTTAGTAGTAAAGCCATAGTAACTACGAAATTAATCATGGTTTTACTACAGTAACCATGATTTATCTATAGTTTTTGTAGAAAACCATAGTAATTGCAAAATGAACTATGGTTAACCACAGCATTTTTAGTAGAACCATTACAAAATAACCCATGGTTTTTCAAAAGTATTAACTACAGATTTAGTTATTTCTTACTCTTCAAAAAAAAAAAATCAGGGCTCAATAAATTAATCATAATTAATCTCATGATTTCTGAAAATGAAACAATCAAATTTGGCAAATGTGGTGTCAGTTATTACAAAAAATACACTCTTAAAAAATGGTTATTTGGCAGGGTGTATGGTTCCATGAAGAACCTTTAATATCCAAAAGAACCTATCCATTGCACAAAAGGTTCTTTAGACTATATAATGGTTCTTCACAATCAACATTTTGTAAATATTTTTTTCTGGAAAGTGAGATCAAGTGAACTAAATGTTCCTTGCTGCCTGGTCCAGAACTCATTCCAGACTCATTTTCTTTTAGTTGTGTTCAATTAAAGCTCAATAAAGTATTAATTTTTAGTTATAAATAGTGTTGTGGTGTTTTGTTTTTTAATTAAAAAAGACCAGTAGATCAGTCCTTTTAAACGTTTTACTCCTATTTTAATGCTGTTTTGCATGACTCAACTAGCATAATACATTTTTTTATTTAGAAAAAGCAAAGTTTAGTATAAAAATCATTTTTTAAAATGAAATAAAAAGGCTGAGTGATACAAATCTTAAAATATAATTTATTTTTATTTTTTTTATTCATCCCACTATCATACATTTTGCACCAAATTGGTCGTAGAACTACAAAATGAGTTTCAAATTCGCGATTTAAAGAAAGATTTTAAGAGGTTTATGAATGCTGCATGACTGACGTGTTTAAATGGACTCGCGCGCTGAATTCGCGCGCTCATTCAAACGCTGCAGCGGAGGGAGTTTCCATGGAAACGGTGTGCAACACTGTAACTGACTAACAGTAAATCTCCGTCTCTCGCTGCTGCTTTCACTGCTTTCAGGTGAGTTTAGTCCCTAAAATCACACAAATATTACATACAACTGTTACAGACACTTTCTTACATGTAACTGACATGTTTATGTTGAATATTTACTTCACAGAAATGTTTTACAGTCTTCGAAAAAGTCCGCTAGCATCTGTTTTCAGAAGAGGTATGTTAGGCTAACTCTGAAGCTTGAGCTCTTGTTTATGAAAGTTTGGGTTTTTAATCACATCTTTATGTGTAGATGAGAGGTTTTGATAGCTTTGTAAAGGGTTTGCTGTCAGTTTGTCAATGGTTTATTGGAAGTTGTCTAAGTTATTTAACCTAAAATATGCGCTGTACTGTTAATGGGTGACGTCACTTACAGAAGCACGAATGAACTGAATCTAACATTAGTTCAAAAGTGCTTTGATCTTTCATGGCAAACAAATATTGTTTTTAAAAAAAATTGTTCTGTGGTTTCAGGAGTGATAACATAATCTTTCTACAAAGGAAGAGAAGCTCCAAGATTTCAAAATTTGAAGGGAGCTGCTGACAGAAATGCAGAAAACACAGGTGAGCATAGAAGAAATATGCATTCATATGCATTTTTTTTCACCATATTTTCTTATATCACCATGCATCTGTTATATTACAGTTCATTAAAGGAAGGTTTTGGTAGTGACACAAACCTAAATACATGAATGTTAATAATTTTATTTTAAGAAATGTTTCGTGTATGTGTGTGTGCATGTACCGTTTTCTTTTCTGCGTTTCACTTCTGCTCTAGCTTGCTTCCTTTAAATAAAGCTAAATATCGTTGGCTCTGTGATAAATTGCATATTATGTTTCTAGATTATGATGGCCGTGCAGCAGAGGAGTGCAGAGTCTCCTGTCGGACAACATCGCTATGAACCATGTTACTAGTAAGTAAAACCTCAAACATACAGGACACTACTGTTCAAAAGTTAGAGGTTGGTATGATTTTTTAAAATGTTTTTTTGAATGTGTTTTTTAAGTAAGTCTTCTGCTCACCACTACTATATTTATTTTATTAAAAATACAGTAAGAACAGAAATATTATAAAATATTATCATTTAAAATACCACTTTTTAATGTGAATATATTTTAAAATGTAATTTTTTTGCTGTGATCAAAGCTGAATTTTCAGCATCATTACTCCAGTCTTCAGTGTCACATGATCTTCAGAAATCATTCCAAGATGCTGATTTGCTGATCAAGAAACAAGACTGGAGTAATGATGCTGAAATTTGAGCTTTGATCACAGGAATAAATTACAATTTATAATATATTAAAATAGACAACAGTTCTTTTTAACGTGTAATTATATTTCGCAATATTACTTTTTTTTCCCCCAAAAAACACTGTAATGTTTCCAAAATCTTGACAGTTACTGTATAACAATTGTTACTATATTGCTTAAATACCAACCTGTCCTCCAAACAATACGCCCGTATAGGTCGTTTGTCCAAATCCCTGAAATATGACCCATCAGAGTGTATGCTACAATTGTGCCCCTATCGGCAACATGACATTTTCATATTAATGTTTTGTATTCTTTTATCTGCGCCATAGTTTGGGTTTCGTGTAGCTCGGTTGGTAGAGCATTGCGTTATATGACGATATGTAATTATGTGATCATGCGATCATGGGTTTGATCCCAGAGAAAGCATGCGCTCATAAAATGTGCACTAAAAATCAGGATTTTGCATGATTCCTGTAAGGGGTAGGTTTAGGGGTAGGGTTAGGTGTGGTCATTCGTACGAATTAGCCACCTAGTAAAATATGTACGAATACTGTAAGATCGGTGTAAAAAGTCCACATATTGCATTTAAATAAACACGCATTTTGATTGGTAATGACAGTCATACGTCATTTCATGACGATAGACGCAACGCGAGACTGTCATTATTTTTAGGCGTGCTAGAGGGTGCTTAGCTTAACTTTAAAACGTAAATATAGATCGTAATAAGGGCTTGCACAAACGACCTATAGGGTCGTTTTTTGTTGGAGGACAGGCTCTTAAATACCATTAATTGGATGGATTTGTGGCCCACGATGCTGGGATAGGCTTCAGCCCCCAAGACCCTAGAGAGGATAAGTGGTTTGGAGAGTGAATAGATTTTGTTTCTATTCTGACTGCTGTTCAGCTTAAAAACACCTTTCCATTATCGTTGTTTGTCATTTTGCATCATTATACCTGTGTTAAACCTATTAAAATTAAGAAACTAATGAAAGGTTGTTTTTTTTTTTTTTTTTTTTACAGGATCCTATGTACCCAGCCTCAACCACTCATCAGAAGGACTGTGAAAGCAGGAACTCTTTGAACCACCAGTGGCAGTTTCCACGGGACGAAAGAAGGCATAGTAGTGGATGATGAGGTACTGACATTAACCTGCCAAAAAAGGTTCCTCTGTGACATCGCCACGAAACCCCCTTTTTGGTTCTTTCTGTCACCTTTTTTTAAGAGTGTAGATGAGTGTGCAACTGACCAATAACAACTGAGTATTCCAGCAAGTTGTTTATTAATACTGTGTATATATTCTTCTCATTTAGGTCCTGAAACCATATGGGGTGAAGATCAAGACAACCAAACCAAAGGTGGACTGTAACCTACTGGACTATATGATAGACTTCATACTGACCACTACTGCCATGTATGCAGCATCAAAAGTTTTTGAAAAAAGGGGCATTTCCTTCACCAAGTAAAAGTGTGGAGGATTCATCTGGCCTTCATCGGCCCCCATGAGGTGACTCGATGTAGAATAAATCAACTTGCTTTAGGCTTGAAATGACCAAAATCTTCTCATGTGAGTTGATATCATTTTAAACATTCTTTAAAGTACTTCTCATTTCTTGTGAATGTATTTTGTGTAAAACTTTTCCACTGAAAGAACCTTTTTTACCTTCATTGATATTGTAATCAAGGTTGTTAATGCTATGGACTGCACACATCTGTGTTGGGCTTGTGTTTACAGGTCGTATAAAACTAGGCCTGGCTGCAACAACTAATCGATAATTAAAATAATCATCAACGAATTTGAATAGTGCATCAAAACAAACAGACCGCTCATAATTCTGACTAAAATATTTTTTTGTTTGAAATTAAGTGTAGGTTTAAAGCCCTACATGTAACACAAGTAATCATATTTATGAGAGCAGTAACAGTAAAGGCACTATTGTTGGAATTGTCCATTAATATAATATAATATAATTACTTTGTTCAGACAAATGATTGTGTTTTGTCCTCGTACCTCTTACAAGTTAACATTGTGTTTTTTTGTTTAAATTGTTTTAAATTCTGTTTCAAAATAACAAGCAATCTGTTGTTTTTAGGTTTAGAAGATAATGTTTGTATTTTAATATTCAATGCTTATAATGTACAGCAGAGCCTACATAGATACGTTCTTTATATTTGTTTTCATAGGCAGGATGTGAAATGTCATTCTTTAAAATAATGAATTAAAATTATTTTAATTAAAAAATAATATATATATATATATATATATATATATATATATATATATATATATATATATATATATATATATTTCATCCAATTACTAATATTAATTACAAAAAATCTACAAATAAATTGATTATCAAAAAAAATCATTAGTTGCATGTGTTATGTGTGGTGGTGTCCAAGGAGTACGAGGAGGCGACGGTTACAAAAGGTAGTTTCTTTAATAACGATAGGTAGAGCACAGAACATACACACATCATACATAACGTACTTAACTTAATCACGGACAAACATCAAGGGATAACTGAAGGCTTTTAAAGGAACAGGAACAAAAGAGCAAACAACATAATGAAACTCAGGTGGGGACAATCAAACGATAATTAACTAATGAGGACAGGAACTAAACCAAATAAGGAGAATGAGGGCTAGGACAGACAGACATGTAACAGCATGCAGCCCTACATAAGATATTGTTAGAGGTAGGAGGTATAATATTGTGTGTGAACACTAAGTCATGTTTATTTGTACAACATGTAATTAATTTATATAGAGATAATGCATTATTACAGTGAAACAATTTGCTATTTTTATTTTGTAATTTAGCAGAAAGCCATCTCTACCACTGCAGTGCTTTATCACTATTTTTTAAATAAAGTTATAGTTCATAGTTCTGAATCATTTTGTCATGTGACAACAATATTTTCTTTCAGATGATGCAACTGCTATAATAAAGCCTGTATCATAGAATAGTAACTTGTCATTCTGTTTTTATTTTGTAGATGTTTGTTGAATAACTAGGCTTAAATGTAATTTGAGGTACTTTAGTAAAACCATGGTTAAACTATGGTAATACAACCATAGTTAATTTGTGGTACTTGAACCATGGTTTTTAAAACCATGGATCGCACCAAAAAACCATGGTTACTACAGTCATGGTTTACTACAGTTTTACTATAGTATTACTACAATATAACTGTAGTAAAACCATGGTATCAGAACCATGGTTTTTAAAACCATGGATCGCACCAAAAAACCACGGGTACTACAGTCATAGTTTATTACAGTTTTACTATAGTATTACTACAATATAACTGTAGTAAAACCATGGTAACAGAACCATGGTTTTTTAAAACCATGGATCGCACCAAAAAACCACGGGTACTACAGTCATGGTTAACTACAGTTTTACTATAGTAAAACCATGGTTAATTTTCGTAAGGGCTGATTAGTAATGAATATTTGCAGCCTCTCAGACAAACAACAGAGCGATTTTTTTATTATTTAAAGAGATCTACATATTAGTCCGTTTTATTCTAAGCGTATGCAAGATGTTTTTCAAAAAATATGAATGTAAAACGGTCAGCTTTTTCTGTGGCGATTTGCATTTGCTCACGCTGTGTGCTCCTGAGCGTGACCTAAAAAATGGCGGAATCCGACGCGGCGTGACGTAGTTTGCCAAGCTCTATATTACTGCTCTAAAAAAAAAGAGGAAAATAGATGCATGTATATAGATACTATAATGTTCTATAAAAACATACTGTGTTCATACTGTTATTTTGTTGTTGTTCTCAACAGTCTTTCGCGGGCTCATTTTGTTGACTGTCGCTATAGAAACAGATAATCCCCAGTTGGAGGACGTGAACAGCCCCGAGTTGAACGTCACGTGTTGTCATCTCCGAATTACGGTAATTACGATATGGCGTGAACGCAGCATAAGAGTCCAACACCGTGGTATAATGAGCACATCGCGCCCCAAAGAGAGCAGCCCGGAAAATGGAGCGCAGCTGGAGGAAAACAAAACTAGATGTATTTCGTATAGCTTGGCGGGAAAGTACCCTATCCTACAGAAAAGCATTAAAAACTGCTAGATCTGATTACTTTTCGTCTCTTCTAGAAGAAAACAAACATAACCCCCGGTATTTATTCAATACAGTGACTAAATTAACGAAAAATAAAGCATCAACAGGTGTTGGCATTTCCCAACAGCACAGCAGTAATGATTTTATGAACTACTTTACTTCCAAGATCGATACTATCAGAGATAAAATTGTAACCATGCAGCCGTCAGCTACAGTATAGATCCCCTGAGGAACAATTCCACTCATTTTGGCTATTATTAATTCATCATTGTCATTAGGATATGCCCCCAAAACCTTCAAATTGGCTGTTATTAAGCCTCTCATTAAAAAAAAAAAAAACCCACAACCAAAGATCTAGTTAATTACAGACCGATCTCAAATCTCCCTTTTCTGTCAAAGATACTAGAAAAGGTAGTATCCTCACAATTATATTCCTTCCTAGAGAAAAATGGTATCTGTGAGGAATTCCAGTCAGGATTTAGACCGCATCATAGTACTGAGACTGCTCTCATTAGAGTTACAAATGACCTGCTTCTATCATCTGATCGTGGTATCTTTTTATTAGTTCTACTGGATCTTAGCGCTGCGTTCGACACTATCGACCACAACATTCTTTTGAATAGACTACAAAACTTTGTTGGCATTAGTGGAAGTGCCTTAGCATGGTTCAGATCGTACTTATGAGTTAGGAACCTAGGTGTGCTGTTTGATAGCAATCTTTCATTTGATCTGTAAAACTGCGTTTTTCCATCTCAAAAACATCTAAATTGCAACCTATGCTCTCAACGTCAAATGCAGAAATACTAATTCATGCGTTTATGACGTCAATGTTAGACTATTGTAATGCTTTATTGGGTGGTTGTTCTGCACGCTTGGTCAGCAAATTACAGTTGGTCCAAAATGCAGCAGAGTCCGAATCCTGGTTCTGGAATCGATGGGAGTCGATTCCGAGAATCGATTCCTCTGTTGTTTTCGATTCTTGTTTTTTTTTAGATCGAAGGAATCTCGCCATTACTGCAGGATATAAAGGTCGTAGAAAGTATCCTTTTCATAATATGAAGCTTTATTTGTAAAAAATGACAATAAATTTCTATAGCTATGATTGATTCTTAAATTGTAATTTTGTCTGCTTTGCCCGTGAAATTTGTCATAGCTCACTTGCTCAGCAAGGACATGCATTTATCGCATGAATTGAACAATTGAACACATGAAGTGTCTAAAATAAATGTGCACAGTTTCAGCTGAATGATGAAGGTTTTCTTTGACTATATGCTTTGGATAAAATTAACAAACTGTACATTGAAACAAAATAACCAGAACATTAACAATAACACTGATAGCGCTCGTGGTTTATCTGTCAATCAGATGCGCTCTCGGCCACTGATCTATGCTCGTGACGTTCTCTTTTAGAATTATCATTGGCTGATAGAAATAAAAAAAAAAATGTAATTTAGATGGAAATAAGATCCTCAATCACGTCATGATCTATTCTGTCGTGCAGCGCTCAAAATTGTGGACAACATAAGTCAGTTCCACCGTAAAATAACCCCTGAATATATATATATATATATATATATATATATATATATATATATATTTTTTTTTTTTAACTGGTTCATTAAAACTATCCGAAAGAAACTTCGTGGAAACGAATCAGACTTCTAATCCCTTTTAGCGAGCATGCGGCGAAGGGTGAATATAAAAATGAAATAGATCTTTTATATGAGTCATTCTATGAAACGGGTGCCATTTCCACTTTGCAATTTTCAAAATTTTCACTAAAGACAAACCTTTTTTTCAAAAGCCTACAACTTGAAACATATGTTAATCCTTCAAAATACACATTTTTCCACCTCAGGCACAAAATCCTTAATATTATTGGCCTGTTTTTTCAGGAAAGGGTGCCTTTATTGCACCACCCTGTAACAGACAATATGTACACCATTAGAGTAGTAAAACAAGACATAGATTTTTAAAATATGATGTTTTCCTAATAGTAAAATGTCCCTTTTTTAGAATCCATCAATAGAAAGTATGTAATTTAGTGCATTTTTTTTTATTTTTAGATTTTTAATCTTGAAAAATGAATTCAACATTTCAATCGCCTCGTTGTTTGTACTGAAAAAAACAAATTCAGTTAAAATATACAAATAAATGTAAATTTATTGGATTAGTCCACACAACAAGAACATCATTCAGCATTAATTTATGTAACATTTCATTTCCTTTCTATACATTTTTAACAAAATGACCCTGCAATGTTAAAAATTGTCCTGTTAAAAAACAGTAAAGAACTGGCAGCTTGGTTGCCAGCAAGGAACTGTAAAATTAACAGTATCTTACTGTTGGGTAAAATTACAGTTGGTTACTGTTTATTAAAAAACAGTAAAGAACTGGCAGCTTGGTTGCCAGCAAGGAACTGTAAAATTAACTGTGTCTTACTGTTGGTGAAATTTACAGTTGACTACTGTTTTCGCAAATACTTTTTTTGCTCTTCTTCACAACTAAACAAACAATGTGTAAACTACAATACAAATATACTATGCCATTCTGTACGCTATTGAGTAATGGCCTGCTAGTAAAAAGGACAACATTTTCTTCTTGGTTTTTAATATATATTTGTACCCTTTGAAATAGTGACTTGAAATGTAACACAAGTAAAGCAGCTTTAAAGTGTTGATTCAAAACTTGTTTTGCTTTATTAAAAAAAAAAAAAAAAAAAAAAAAAAAAAAACTTTCTTAGGAAAAACATTAAAGACAATAATTGAAATTTAAGGGGAAGAAGTGGTCATAACAGAAATAAACTCAACATATTCCCCAAATCAGATTCTGACTTACAGAACATTGGTACAAAATGAAAACAAATTGTAAAATAAAGCCCAAAGCTTATTACATTTATGACAATAAATGTACATTTCAGCTGTATAAATGATAAATAAATTGCTTTAACTCTTTAACAATTAATTCTAATAGGTCATGCAGGCTGTCCAAAAAAATAACTCTGGACACAAAGATTAAGTGAAAAACTTAGAGAACACCTGAGTAAATGTTTTTGAGTGAATAGAAATTAATGAATACCTGAAAAAATAGAGATCAAGAGACTGTGTGTGTGGGTGTGTGCGCACGCACATTTTTGTGACAAATGAAGACATAAATTTGTGTAATGACAGGTATTACAAGGAGCAGGTGACTTTTCAGGACATTACCCCATGTCCCCACTTTTCAAAAGGCTTATAAATCACACAAAATGGAGTGTATTGAAAATCTGAAATAGCACAAAGTTCGCTGTAAAGGGTAGGTTTAGGTGTAGGGCAATAGCACATACAGTTTTTACAGTATAAAAACCATTACGCTTATGGGATGTCCCCACATTTCACAAAAAGTGTGTGTGTGTGTGTGTGTGTGTGTGTGTGTGTGTGTGTGTGTGTGTGTGTGATGTGAGTGTGTGTGTGGTCTGTGGTGTGTAATACTTGTATAAAGTCCAACTCAAAATCCATCAATTTTTTTTAAGTAGACTGCAGACACGAGGGTTCACGCTTTTCTTTTTCTGGGTGACCTTCCCCATCAGCTTTGATATGACTCCTCAAGCCTTGGTCCCTTTTCCGGATTTATCTCGATGAACCACCTGAAAAACAAATGTGTGTGTTTAGAATAACACTTTATCTTAGGGTCTCTTAGTTGCTTATTAGCTAGCATATTACTAGACTATTAGCCATTTATTAGTAGTAATTAAGCACATAGTAATGCCTTATTCTACATGACCTTATTCTACATCCCTAATCCTACCCAATACCTAAACTTAACAACTACTGCACTAACTATTAATAAGCAGCAAATTAGGAATTTATTGAGGGAAAAGTCGTAGTTAATGTTGCCAAAAAGGGTACTCACGGATAACATATAAATATTAAAAGTATATAAAATTATATTCTTGTATCAAGAACACTTCACTTTACTTTGTCAGGAAAGGAAAGCTTTCTTAAGAAGCTCCAACACTCAGATCTTTTGGACTGAATGATGTGTTTCAGTCTAGATTAAAGATATCTCTTTGTTCAAGCATTGACATAACACATCTTATACCTTACTATTTTAGCCATGTCTGATAGAACTGTAACATATGCACATGCTCATCATTTTAATGATGAAGGATGGGTCCTAGATGAATCTGCTTCCTTTCAAGGTTTCCACCAACACCTCACCACCGATAGACATTTTATTTCCTTGACATTCACCTACTGCTCACTGGGGCTCAAATATTTGATAGGAAATTTCTCTATTTGATGCTATTCCCTGTTTATTAGGGCCAAATGTTTCAATGAAACATACATTTTCGGTATAGCTGCTTTAAAAATATATGTATTGTAAAAAGTGATATAGAAATAAAATGTGAAGTGAATTGAATGTATGCATCCAAGTATCTAACCTTTGAATAATTTCCAACATGCATGCATCTTCAGCTTGGTATTGAAGATTGAAATTGTTGTAAGTAGAAAATCAGCTGCAAGCCCAGACAGAAAAGCCGGCTGGATGCCCTCACAAATGATGTGCTCCTCAAAGCTGATCATCCAGTGCTGGATTCTTCTTCCTGGTGTTTCACCTGAACCTTTAAAAAGAAAAACACATTTAATGTTTTAATTTAATTCACATTTAATTTCAGCATTGACGTAACATTAATTTGACATTGCCAGATTACAATTGAATGCAAAGAAAACTAAAATCATTGTAAACAGTCACAGAGTTCAGCACTTATAACATAAGAAAACCATTTCAACATGGACTGGTCTGGACAGACCTTTAAGTCAAAATGTGTATACTGTAAATTGTGTATTGTAAAATTTATTTTAATTTATATTCAGACAACAAAGAAAGCCCATCCACTGAAAGTCCACACAAGTGCATGGTAAATAAAAACTCAATTTCAAACATGCTAGCTTTACACATGAAAACATTGGTTCTCATACTTAGCTTTCGTGTTTACATTTTTAAGTGCTCCACGCATATGATTTCCGATTCAGAAATCCAGCTAATAAGTATTCTATCACTTTAAATACAAAACCAAAATGGATTGATGCAAAAACATAACCAACATAAAAACAATATAAGCACAACAGTAAAAATCCCCCTTAGAATAAACATGTCATACTAGAACATGCTTACCCAAATTTGCAATCACAACGACACCGAAATTTTGAGTTTGTTCGTTTGTTTTTTTCAAACAGTGGAGGTTTAACGCGTTAGCAAATTCTGCAAACTGATCGCCTATTAGCAAACAACACCGGCCATTTCAGAATGTTACAGAGACATCGATGTGATTTCAATGCAACAGTGTTTGAAAACTTAACTTTGCATAAGAATTATCTCATAACGAATGAAACTCACCCTGTAATTGGGAATAATACCGAGTCACAGAGTCAGAAATCCAGTTGCACTCGATGATGTCGTATTTGGCGCGTTTATCACTGAAAAGAGCAAATAAAAGATAGTGTCACTTCCGATATCCACTATACAGATTAGTTGCAGTAGCAAATGTAATGTATTTTGTCTTTGAAATCGCGCAAAGCAAAGGGGAACTTACCTGTTAACAAGATGGATGAAAATCCCGGCGTGCCCACTGCAGTTTACAAAAATACTGGATAGTAATGTTTTATTTCCTTCGAGTTATAAATACAGTAGAATGCCGTTATATTGTGTCTACGTCATTTCACAAAAACGAAAAAAAAAAACAGTAATGTACTGCTTTTGAACATAACAGGATTATACTGTTGAAATTCTGCTGTAAATTAACAGCAATTTTTAACAGTGGTGACGGGGTGGTTTACTGTGACGGGGTGGTATGGACAAGTCATGTACACCATATGTAAAAACAGTTACTCATCAGTGATAGGCCTGCTTCTTTTTCTCTACAAGTGTCCATTTATTTATAATCCTAACTCAGAATCAGAAAGAGCTTTATTGCCAAGTGTGTTTACACACACAAGGAATTTGTCTTGGTGTCAGGAGCTTCCAGTACAGAAGTACAGACATACATATAATTTAAGGTAATAAAAACACTAATAATAAAGAGAATAGGCAATAAGTTATAAATATCAAAAGTAATAAAAATATAGAGAAAAATAAATGTCCATAGACAGAATTGTGAATGTGCATCAGCATCGCTGTTGTCTCTCAGCAGTGCTTAATGTAGCCATGATGGAGACAGATCAAAATGTAATTCATTAAACACAGATAGTGAGTGATATAGTAAGTGAGTGAATAAACCAAACAGGGTTAAATTAACAGAAAAATAAATAAATTAGCCTATTAGAATCCTCGATTTCACACATCCTCACATTCAAACAGGAAGCAGAACCTCTCAATTACATCCATTACCACCGCGTCACAATAAAACATGTTACGGGGTGGTAAATTTCATCCCAAAATGGCCACAGATCTCCCATGTAGTCAAGTTCCACACCCAGCATACATGCATTCAATCTGAAATATAATTTTATTTGCATTAATAATGCAAAAAATGCTATAAAAAAACTGTTTTCCCTATCTATTTTGCGTGACGGGGTGGTTGGTTTAAGCTTGACGAACCCTACACTGTTAAAAATAAATGTAATTTTACAGTTAATGGTCTGTATTTTTTTTTACAGAATTTTCCTGTTTTTCCATTATACAATATAATACCTGTTATTTTACAGATATTTGCTGAATTTTAAAGTTCTACCATTATATTTACAGATAATTACTTGTATTTTGGTATTACAACAATTTTTCGCTTTTAAAAAGACATTTTCTGTATTTTTACAGAGTAATGTGTAATTTTACATAATGTTATATAATCTTTACAGATTTTTCCTGTAAAAATAGGAAAAAAAGGTATACCCACAAATCAACAGTCAGTCTGTGTACTGTCCAATTATTTCGACAGAATTTTATTTTGATGCTTCGGGAAACATTTGATTTTTTTTAAGTTTCATGCCAAAAAGTATAGTATTGCAGCAGCATCTATGGGCATTCTTTATTATAAATCACTGCATTAAAAATGAACAGTGAGGTTACAGTGTACCCTTGCCTATTTACTTGAAATCATTTACATTATTTTCAAATATATATTCAATAAATTATGGAATATTCAAAGCAGTAGTATAATGTTGCCTACTCAAATAAAGATTTTTTACAGTCTATGGTGTGTGCGCACAAGTGATGACGCAGTTTAAAATCGGCCGCCAAAACTTTTCCGTTTAGTCCCGCCCACAATGCAAGCTGCAGAGCTGCTCTACTCATCGACAGTAACGGAAGGGCGCGCGGATGATTTGAATTAATTTCAGGCTATCCATTAGGAGCTGTGTGAGAAAATATCGCGCTCTTTCACTGAGACTGTTTTTCGATAACTACAGCACATTTTGATGATACCACAGCGGACATCTTGCCAACCAATCACCGACTGAGGTAAGTCTTTCATACTACAAATACTTAATGTGCAGCACGCGTCTTTCAAATTTGTTTTAATGCAAGAAAGATCCGCTGACCTCAAAACAAGCTTTTGTAAAATTGTTATTCATATTAAAGTCCGTTCAAGTGCGTGAATTCTTTGCTCATATGGCAGTAACTTACCCGCCAAGTTTTGAAACTATTAAATGGCGGGACATTTTGAAACGCTGAACTTGGCTAATGTCTGATGTTAAATTGTCATTACATATTGGATCGTTAGTCATAAAAATTGCACCTATCCAGATGAATGGACAGTTAAGCCCCTATGTAGTAATATGATGCAGCTAAAGTAAATAATATAAGTTTCTCTAAATGTTTATATAGATTTAGCTACCACATGGCAGACCAAGACATCACTGTTAGCCTTTACTTCTCAGCTTCAAGACCATTGTCTCTGTGGAACATATACTGTGATGTGTGAATGTAATACCAAGTATTTGAATATTTATTATTATTATTATTTTTTAAATTGTGGTTTCAGGTCGGGTGGAAAGACTGGAGAGCTACAGCAGATGAGCATGGCAATCCAGGTGTGAAACGGTGCACTTTTTAATTGATTTATTTTTACCTGAAATCAGCATGGACAAGTGTTCTCATGCCATATGATAATGCAACATATTCTTTATTTTCTTTTCATGCAGCAGTTTTTTTTTGGGGGGTTGTGCAAGCGGTTCTTGTTTCTGTATAATTTTCAGTTCCTATGTGGTAAGGGGTGAATAAACAAACCAAGGACCATTTAAAACCAAAATCAGTGTAAATCAGCTGCATGAAAAGATGTCTGTGAATTTTATTGTATGAGGAGAAGCACTTTTAAAGAAATCTTCATTATGTAATGTGTGAAATCTCTGGCACTATGCCAACAGTCATTGTCATTTTAAACGGAAGCAAAAGTTTTTAGTTAAACCAAGGTGCTTGGACAAGTTCTGGTTTCTAGAAATCATGAAAACATGTAAGGGTGTCTAAGGAACTGCACTCCAGTGGTTCAAGTCTTCCCTCACAGGTAGGTCCTTCAGGGTGTTGTGGAGGGGTGAGGTGTCCAATTCGTAACATCTAGCTTCTGGGGTACCTCAGGGCTTAGTGCTTGGAACACTTCTCCTCTCCATGTACATGACATAACTATGGGTCTGTCATTCAGTAATATGGCTTTTCATATCACTGCAATCTAGTTTTGTCAAAAGTACTAACTTTGGTGCCAAGTCGGTACTGAAATTTTAAAAATGTGACGATACCAGCATTTCCCCTGGCATCCCAGCATTTCACTGACTTGATACCAAAGTCTGTACTATTGACAACAGTATTGCTATCCTAATGACACGCATCTTTACCTTTCATTCCAGCTGGATGTTCCGACGGTTGCTGCTTGCATCTCAGCCTGCTGGATGATGAATGACCTTCAACTCAACCATGTCAAACTGCTCATGTTTGCAGCCTACCCAACACGTATAAACTTCACCAACCACATTGCTCTGCCTGATCCTGTGGATATATCTTGTACAACATTAGGAAGATCAGGCCCTTCCTTTTGGAGCATGCTACACAACTCCTTGTCCAAGCTTTTGTTCTATCCAGACTGGACTGTTGTAATGTTCTCTTGGCAGGCCTTCCAGCATGCACTGTCAGACCTCTGCAGCTGATCCGGGATGCTGCAGCAAGAGTGATCTTTAACTAGCCGAATAGAGCACACGTCACACCTCTCTTCATCAGTTTGCACTGGCTGCCAATTGCCGCTCCCATCAAATTGAAGGCACTGATGTTTGTCTGCAGAACAACCATTGGCTCTGCACCCCTATACATAAACTCACTACTTCAGACCTGTGTCCTCCAGAAGCTTGCATTCTGCAAGTGACTCACGCCTTGTGGTGCCATCCCATAGACACAAAATCACTTTCATGGACCTTTACTTTGACTGTTCCCTGCTGTTGACATAAACTGCCTAACTCCACCCATTTTCAAGAAATGGCTAAAAATGCATCTTTTCATGAACACTTGACCCATTAATACTAACTCTTTGTTTATAAAAAAAAAAAAAAAAAAAAAAGGGACTTTGTATGTTGCGTTGGATAAAATGTAATTGTAAACAATGTTACCTCTAAGCTGCGCGCGCGCGCGGCCGCGCACTTCTTCCACCGTGGCCGCGCAGAGAAATAATGTGCCGCGCACATGCAAAAATGAGTTGGGAAAGCCATTTGATTGTATCCTAGTAAAATCGAAAGAATTACCATGCTCGGGTAAACCGCTATAGAGCTGCTGCCGCTATAGAGTTAGAACCGGTGAATGCGGTTTACTAGAAAGAGAACGATGAGCGCCAAATGAGTCGCTGTAGAAACCGAATACTTCAATGGTTGCGGACGAAGTAGCTCAAATCGAGAGCGAACGCAATGACATGTGAAATAAAATGTTCTCATGTATTAAAGAAGAGTGGCATGATTAAGTGGTGGAAATAGCGGATGATGGGCACAGAACGGTAACAAAACTCTGAGACCTTTACAGTCACACACAAGTGTATTGTGCAGACTGTACTTTAGGGATGTTTAGATAGCTTCACGTTCACGTTTTTTGTTTTTAGTATTTAACTTACAGATCTCAGTTTAAATGCTTCAGTTAGGCCTATATTATAAACCTAATAAATAATTGACCTTGTTTTTTTTTTTTAACGGAGTCACTTATGCTCATCAAGGCTGCATTTATTTGATCAAATTACAGAAAAAAATCCCCAGTAATATTGTGAACTCTTAGGCTATTGCAATTTCTAATATTGGTTTTCTATTTTAATATATTTTAAAATATAGTGTATTTCTGTAAAGCAAAGATGAATTTTCAGCATCATTACCCCACTCTTCAGTGTCACATGATCCTTCAGAAATCATTCTAATATTCTAATTTATTATCAGTGTTGAAACTGTTGTGCTGCTTAATATTTTTTGGAACTTTTTTTTTCTTTGATTAGGCTAATAAAAAGTTAAAAAGAACAGCATTAATTAAAAAATATAAATATTTTCTAACAATGTAAGTCTTTACTATCACTTTTTATCCATTTAACAGATCCTTGCTGAATAAAAGTATTAATAAAAAAAATAAATAAATAAAAATAAGAAAGAAAAAAAAAATTACAGACCCCAAACTTTTGAATAGTAGTGTATATTGTAACACAAAATTTCTATTTTGAATAAACACTGCTCTTTTTAACTTTTTATTTCTCAAAGAATCCTGAAAGATATCACAGGTCCCATAAAATATTAAGCAGCACAACCTTTTCAAACATTGATTATAAATTAGCATATTAGAATGATTTCTGAAGGATCGTGTGACACTGAAATTTCAGCTTTGCTTCACGGGAATAAATTATATTTTACAGTATATTAAAATAGAAAACTTTTATTTTAAATTGCAATAATATTTCACAATATTATTTTGTGAAATAATATTCCCTATTTTTTAATCAAACAGATACAGCCTTGATAAGCCTAAGAAACTTCTTTAAAAAAAAATGTACTGATCCCAAACTTTTGAACTGTATTGTACTGTAAAAATGTTTTCTCAGATAACCTAAAATGTGCATCATTTAGTTACGTCAAGGGTCAAATCAAATATAAATAGCACATTCAAGTTAAAAGTTACACAGGCGCGATATAAAGAATGTTTTTGCTCAGGTGCCCGAAATGTCCGCCCAATAGAGAAAAGTTTTGCTCAGCAAGAAAAAAAATTAAAGGGAACATTGATTGTAAATGTATAAAGGTATACAGCAATTTCCTTTTAATGTAGGTATTTTTGAATGTTCTAAATGATGTATTAAGTATGTATTTCCTATCATTGTATTATTCGTGTAACTTGACGTAAATGTGCAGGTTCCTTTAAAATTATGCATAAGTACAGAATAGATAAATTTTACAGAAATTGGCTGGTAATGTTGCTATTTTTATGTATTTCTAAGTACATTATAGCTAATTTCCAATTTATCACTTGTTGGCTTTATGGATGAATTTCAAAGTGGTTTAATAAAAAAGTTAACTATTTGTGTATACTGGTTTAACTATACTTGTGAGGGGCAATTTTCCTCACTTATATAGTGAAATATTATGACAACCGATTAGTGGGCACATTTTACTGGTCCTTAGTTGTTAAAAAAAGTTTATAAATCAGCCGAAACGTGTTTTTATTATTAAATTAATAATAATCATTATTTATGTAAATCTAGCGTTTTGCAGTAATGTTTTTTGAGTAAATGAGTTATAAAAGATATAACTTACCTGACAGAAAACAGATGCAAGCAATGTCCTCACTAATACTCAAACAAATGTGCGTGCGTGCGTACACTACAGTCTCAAATAGTATTGCAGGGAAAAGTGGTAATTTGATCCAAGAGTTGTCAATAAGAAAGCATGAGGAGCCACATCAGCTTTAAGTAAATACAGACTGGCTTTAGCTAATGATGATAGTATATTTTCTGATAAGATTGTTTCAAATATATTGGTTGTCTCAGTGTCTATAACAACTTATTATTAACAGCACCCTCTGCTAATAGGATTAATATATATCATGGCATGTGATTAAAAATGCATGTTTTCTGTGCCTACTGACCTATCTTTTATATTATATAGTAATGGTCATTTTAACCCTTATTCAGTGTTCGGGGATTTCAGGGCACCAAATTATGTTTGCTTTAAAAAAAATGTTCCCTTCATTTAAATGGCATGACATTTAAGGATTCATCTCCCACTATATATCCACACACTTAATAAATTGGAATGATGTCCGATAGTAAATGGCTTTAACCGTTTGTTTTCCAATAAATAGCAGTGGTCTTCCACTACACAATGGCACATTTTTCTTTTTATCACATGAATGAAATTGAGAAATGTGAATCTTTACAATGAATTTGACTTAAAACTTCGCTATTCTATAAGCATGTATACAAAAGGCAAATAAATAAACAATACCATACCACCTGTAGACTTAAAACATCAATTAAGTGGGTAATATTATTAAATGTTTAAAATTGTTAATAATTTGGTTATAAAATAACACTAAGAATCAAAAATGCACAAGCAAACAGCAGGCCTGGTATAGGCTCTGCACCCAGTTAAAAAACAACAACAACGTATTCTTCAAAACAGTTTTATTTTGACAACAGTTAATAAAAAAAAATAATGTAAAGTGCATGATGTGCAAATCAGATTACAATGTAGTGCAAGAGATATACATGTTTTGTCATGACATCTGCAAGCAAGTTCGAAAAAGCAGCTCAGCAGAAGTTCTTCACAAGGAAGAACATTAACATCAAAGTTCTCAGCATTGCAGTGGTGTCTTCATCCACCCCAACGCTTCACACTTTGGTGCCAGTCCAGATGGAAAAGTGGACCCAAATGAAAAACCTCCCTATGGCCTGGTAGAAGTGCCCTAATGTCAAAGCCATTGGATAGGCATAGGCATCACAAATTGTGTTTGTTGGGGGGCCAAGCGAAAAAATAAATAAATAAATAATAATAATAATACTACACACCTACCACTGGCATGTCCAGGGTCTGCTGATGGTCACTGGCATATAGCATGGGGATTCTCTTATGAAATAGGCTAAGGGTGACTATGCAACTTCTCTAAAAGGCACTACCTGCTCTTGTTTGCGTAGCACGTTTAGTAGTTGTCTGATGTTACTGAGTGTTAAGAAAATGTGGTTGATGTTGCTGGGTAATAAAGAGGAGGAGGACGATGTAACTGGATGATGTTAATAAATGGCTATCCAGCAAAGCTTGAGAGATGTTGAAGCTTCACACCAGTTCTTCCAGCTCCTATATTTTTTCCAAAGCCTCATGAAGAGCACCTAATTAAAGAGAATAAAGTAATAAAACATTAATAGTTTGCACTAAACATGTTGTGAAGGAATTTTAATATTAATTCTTTTTAAATAAATTAATCATACTTAATCACGACTAACATTTCTTTCTTTCCAGGTGTAACATTAATTATTGTGTTCCAAGTTAACGTTGGAATATGACAAGTCTAGACAGTCAGTCTAAAAATAATAATCTCATGATTTAAGTATTCATAAGACTAAGTTTAACTTGGTGAATAACTATTACAGGTTTATGCAGATATAGAACAGTTAGACCATCATAGAACATCACAGTTAGAAGTGGATCTATGCACTTAGTTGGGAACCACTGAGCTTAGCCACAGAGAGCAGTATAAAGAGGGGCAGACATAAGAAAAAAATACCAGTCAGAGATGTTTTAAATTTGTATTGGTCAGAACCCCGCAGAAGACCACGCAAATAATGAAAACACATTCCCCTTACTAAAACGTTCCACTGCTAGCGTAACTGCTTCCATGGTAGCCTACCTTACGTTTATAAGGCAATGTATAAGCATAATCTACTTTAAATATATTGTGAAAATTTATAGTCACTGTTTAGTTTCAATCCTCTAACGTTACCGTTTTACAGTCCATTAAGAACGTTATACTCACCGGGAAAGGTGGCTCTCGTAATCGTGCTTCTCCTGCACCAGCAGCGCTGCAGCGTCAGTTGCTGTCAGTGTCTGGAGTCAATTTCGTCGTTGGTTAAGTTGTAAAAAGATAAACAGTTGCTTCTTATTCATGTTTGAACATAAGAGCGCGATACAGGACTGATTACGTTCAATCTTATCCACTGTTCTATTAGCGCATTCACCGGACCGGAAAAGAGTTTTCCCTACTTCCGGTATGCATACGCCACTCTTCTTCGGTGGTAACTTAACCCAACTCCGTGCTTCCTGTAATGAGAGCTGTCAATCAAGGTACAAGGATGTCCCTGTGGGTGTGATTACGATGAAAGTTGACCAATCATAAGAGAGTCAGTGCCCTCCCTTGGTTCCGCCCCCAAATTGTCAAAAGTCATGTAGACTCGAGGGAGCAGAAATCCACTGCGCGAGCAAAACAGCACTCCACGAGCAGAAGCCCGCTGCGCGCAAGCAGGATTCCACTGTACAAGCAGAGTTAACCTATGAGAGTATGCCAGGCGCTCGCGCGCAGCTACATGTACACCTCTCGGTTGTTGAATTTGTGCGCGAGTACTTTTATCATGCCAGCTGAAGGTTCATTTTTGCGCGTGTGAAATAACAATGTGCTCGTGAACATGTCTTACACTGTCAGTCAAAAGTTTTGAGCGTGTGTCTGCTATGGCGTTACTTTTCAGTTTAAATCTAGATTAAAGACACCCCTCTTTATCCTGGCGTACACATAACACACTAATACGCTTCTATTATTCAAATCCGTTAAAGGATTGTTAGGCTGCATAAATTAGATCAACCAGAACTGGGAACACTTGCCATAACACACGATGTACTCGTTACATAGTAAGAAGAATTGCATCTACGCTAATATTTGTCTGTTTCTTTCTTATTCTGTTTCTCAGTCTGTATCCGATCAGATGGTGGATCAGCACCAAGAGATGATGTCTGCAGCCCTGATCGTCAGCGGAGAGCCCCTGAGACACAAATTTAAATTATAATAAACAAATTATATATTATAAGAATACACCGAGAAACAATAAATGCATTAAACTATACATTACAAGTATAGCAAATGAATAAATCATATAAATGGAAAAACTTCAAATAATGAATAAAACAAATATAACAAATACATTAAATTATAAATTAATATGCTCCATCAGGACAAGACCATGGGAATCAGATAAGGCCTTTACACAATCTGACATGGCTGCGGATGGAATTGAACTGTGGGTTTCGTCTGGCCAGAGAAGAACTGGCCCCACAATTGAGCCTGGTTTCTCCCAAGGTTTTTTTTCTCTATTCTGTCACAGAGGGAGTTTTGGTGTCGCCTCTGGCTTGCTCAGTTGGGGATACTTAATTTCTAGCAATTATCATCCATTTGGTTGCACAGATACTATTTAAACTAAACTGAGCTAGACAATGACATCTCTGAATTCAATAATGAAATGCCTTTAACTGAAAATTGAGTGTTTAATCTTATTATATATTACTGACACTATCCTCAAATTTGATACTGTTAAGTGCTTTGACAATCTGTATTGTTAAAAGCGCTCTATAAATAAAGATGACTTGACTAAAGACATTTCCCAACAGCACAGTAGGGTTGTGTATTGGCAAGAATCTGGCGATACGATACACATCACGATACATGGGTTGCAATACGATATATTGCAATACTGTAAGCAAGGTGATATATTGGGATATTTCTTATTTTAGGAATAGAACATATTTTTAGGAAAGCTGTCATTAAGAGCACACCACCATATGCAAACCTTAGCGATAAATAAATAATTGTTTAACCAGAACACACTGGGATCTGCATTTGTAGTAATCAGTCCCTGTAACATTCAATGTTATTAAACCACTTTTTATGCAGTACGAGTCAAGGGGTAAAAATTAAAGTGCTTGCAGAATTCTTTAGTTAAATGTATAAAAAGTATTTTATAAAAAAAGACCATACTTATTTTTAGACCTCGCTTTAAAAAGGTTCACAGTTTAAGTTTACAATTGTAATATACAATGTCATAACATTTTGATCTGAACAAAAACTTACATCTGCTTAGAATCACTGAAAAATAAAGTGCTTGCAGGATTCATAAAGAAAACAAAACAATTGCAAAAAAATAAATACAGAACATTCTCAGAACCTTTCAACTTGAATTTCACAGGTTTTTCAGTTTGTGCCCTGCCCAAAACACAATAGAAAATGTAATGGTTTTAATGGAAACTGTAATGGTACTGGTATGTGATGGATTCTATTGGTGGGATGTTAAATCCTATTGGAAAAATGCCCAAAACACACAAAAAGGAATTTTGTAATGGTTTTACTGGAGAAAGCTAATGGTTTACAATGGCATTTTAATGGAAACCATTGGAATTTCTGTGATGGTTTCTATTGGGCTTCTAATGTTTTTTTTTTAGCAGGGCATTTATGTTCCGCGTGGAATCACAGAGGCCGCGATGCGAGCACCGCCCCAACTGCGCAAAACATCAAAATCTGAACAGTACCTGCCTGAAAGGCTGCCAGGGATTTTGAAAATTTGTGAGCCCTGAAAAGATTTGCTCTATGAACACAATAAGCATTTTTCAAAAACTGGATACAATGAGGTGACATTATTCAACAATCGATCATTAAAAGGAAATTTAAAAGTGTAAGAGCACTAACAAGTCACCTCTGGCTTGCTCAGTTGGGGACACTTAATTTCTAGCGATTATGGTCGATTTGATTGCACAGATACTATTCATCTCTGAATTCAATAATGAAATGCCTTTAACAGAAAATTGAGTGTTTAATCGTATCATTATACATTACTGACACATATCCTCCAATTTGATACTGTTAAGTGCTTTGACACAATCTGTATTGTTAAAAGTGCTATATAAATAAAGGTGACATGACTTCAATTACTTTAAACATACCTCTAATAACTCCTAAAGATCCTCCTATCCGCAGCAATATTACAGTTAAATATCATTATAGTAATGTGTGTATTTCATAACAGTTTTACAGCATCTGTTTGAAAAAAAAAAAAACCTGGAAAGAGACATGAGTATTTGGGGAGAAAAATTCTAGGATTCTTAGGTGCATTCCAGGGAATTATTCATGGTTTATAATCGCAAATTAAATCGGGAGAGCAGACCACAAATGCACAGTTTGTGTTATCTTTTTTTCCATTTATTTACAGCGGAAATCAAAGGAAACATGAAAAAAAAAAAAAAAAAAACAGAAGGAAAATAATGCAGTGGGCTGAACAAGCTATTCTATAGACATTGTTGTTACAGCACACGTAATTTCTCCTGACTTCTGAAAATACAGCCTATTCTATACAGCCTATTCTATCAAAATGACGGATAAAGATTATTTGTGGCACAATATTATGATTTGAAATAATTCGTTGCAGTCTTTTTGAGTGGAACTTCCCCAAACCGGAAGTGCCTCCCATAACTTAAAAAAAAAAAAAAAAAAAAACGGTAGGCTTGTTAGGAAAAAGGTGGATACAACATTTGGTGAACACCGCTTGATCAAATCAGGGTTTAAAAGGGAATAAAAGTAGAGACTCACAATAGGTCTATGGTCTGAAGGAGCAATTTGACTTCTACTTCTAGATTAATAGCCTCCTTTGCATCAATATCAGCTCATTCATAGACACAAATAAAACACATTTTGCATGATATTCTGCAAAGCTTTATTTCAGTCATTTCACAATTTTTTTGTGTTTTTTTTTTTTTGTGTGTGTGTGTGTGGAATTTCAAACGTATTTTCTCTAAAAACAAACCAAGAAAAGTCAAAAACAGACAGAAAACAGGGCACAGCAGAATTTTATAAAAACAATCTGTGCAAGTAATCTAAAAGAGCTCAATTACTTGTATGGCGTACATGCCAAAATCTTCAGACCGTTTGGAACTTTTAAGCACTTGAAGACTTCCCTCAATTTTGCCCAGTTCAGCATATAGTTTTACCTGAAAAAGGTTGCAAGAAATTTTTCATTGCAATTTCAGCCTTCAGATAAAATAAAAATAATAGTTGTAATTTGCCATCAGCAATAAGGTGCATGCCCTACCTGTGATCTCACAAACTTGTGAAGATCAGAGATCAATCTTTTGGCTTCTGGTGCCACAGCCAAGACGGTGAAATGAGCATCTAGTAGTAAGCAAACCCAGTCTATGATCTTAAAAAAAAAAAATAAATAAATAAATAAACCTTCGACAGACACAAAATGAACAATAGTTAATATTTAATATAATATTCAGTTTGGTGACAGACCTGAGAAATACTTGGGGTCCGAAAAGCTCGGATTTGTTTGTGAGCATCATGACAATATTTAAAATAAAGGAACCTTAGATACTGTAAGAAGACCTGAAGAGAGAGAGAAAAAAAAAAGAAAAAAGTGAAATAAGAGAACAGGTCAAAAATTATTTTCTTCCCATTGGGCCTGTAACAAAGTTAGTAAGGTAACTACCTCTGTACCACAATTTGGGGAACAAATAATAGGACACGGTATACAGGGTTCCCACTCTTTTTCGGTGATCATTTTCCAGGACTTTCAAAGGACATTTTTATTTTAATTATGCCGGTAGTAAAAGACATGGAAAATGCTCTAAAGTAATATATTCCTTTCTCGAGAAGTCTTTAAAAACATACAGTTTATGGCCACGACTTAACTATAAAAAAAGTAAAGTTTTACCAGTAAAAGAAAACACGCCTAATAATTCTGCACACCTGAATATAAGGTGTTTTTCACTCCCAGCCTTCATGGACAATTACATATATCACTTATAAATTATAAAATACAAAATTAATAGTTAAGATTGATGTGGTTTGGAATTGGTAAAATGTCCTTGAAAAAAAAAAAAAAAAAAATGATGATCAGAATATCAACGTGCCTAATAATTATGCACTGTAAGCTGTGCTCACTCGAAAGTGAACAGCGAGCACTCATTCAAATGTGATTTCAATACCCCGCATATTGATTGCGCAAAAATTATATACAATATTAGAATGTTTGCAGGAGTGGGACACACACGTTGTGGGAGTGGGCGGTAATGGTCAGAAACTCAGTGGGAGCGGGCTTAAGAAAACGGTCCCCGCGCCGGGCTCTAGGCTGCGCATCAAAACAGACGCCAAGCTTTGTTTTGTTTTTTTATTTCCCCGCGCTACCCCATCTCCACCCCCAATCATTAGTGCAGTTTCGTTCTGTCTTTGACAACCCATATAGGACCATTTTTGAAATGGCGCCATAAACTTATTTCAAATTTAATTCAAGCACTTTCAAGGATCTATGTTTGTTTTCAAGTACTTTCCAGGCCTTGAATCCATATGTCTGAAATTCAAGTACTTTCAAGAAGCGTGGGAACCCTGAAAAAATATTTGCAGGAAACAAAAACAGCACACTGGTTGATTGAGAATGCAAATTCGCTCTCTGACAGCAGGTTGCGCCTATGGAACAGCAGAAAAGTAGCCAGTTACGATTTATGGCAGTTCGAACATTTTCTACTACTACCATGAGGCTATTTGTTTTGGGCTTGGCTAAAGGAATACAAAATTCCTTTTTTAAGATGTTTTTTAAAATAATTTTCCAGGACAACTACAAGATTTTCCAGGACATTTTCCATTAGTCATCAATTTTCCAGGACGCGTGGGAACACTGTACCATATTGTCCCGAATATAAGACGACCCTGATTATAAGACGACCTCCCTTTTTCCAGATGTACCTTTTGGAAAAAGGCTTTTTGAAATCTAAATCTCGTTTTGTTTTCTCTCGCTCTCTCTCCGTAAAACATTTTTCTTAAATTTTCAAATTGCATATTTTTCCTATTTTAATTTTTGTTTTGAAAGTATGGTAAATACTGGTAAAATGTACTAACAATGACACTGAAAAATATAAACTTTTTGATATACCATTGAAATAACAGGTAGCCCATCTGAATTATGACATTTAGGCTACCCATCTCATAGTTGCCTACCAAAATTTTAAATCACAGTAGAAGTGAAATCTTACTGTAGTCTTCAAATCTGGGTACTGTCTTGTGTTTTAAAATCACTTACAGAGGAAGTTTGGTCCCATCGGGCTAACATGACAGTTACGACTCGTGCCGCTGTAAGCTTTTCTTTTGTTTTCACTTGTAATCTTTACAACACACATACATTACATATTTCATGGCACACTCGTTTTATGCGTTTTTGGCGCCACCTATTGTTGTGGGTGTATTACTGACATGTCAAAGCCTAGACCCCGAATACAAGACGGCCGCGTTTTTTTCATATGTATTTTCAAGAAAAAAAAATCGTCTTATATTCAGGTCAATACGGTATTATCCAACACAGGCTAGATGTGTTGGTTTGTCAGAAAGATACTCACTATGACCTGTGGAACCGTGAGATCTTTTAGATGTGGCAGCAGGGGTCTGTCACTGTACGCTGTCTGCAGAACCTCATTTCTATCACTCAGGTTAAACAAAACATGCTACCAGAATAACACAAAAAAGCAATAAAGTTTTTTTTCTTCATTTTTTAGAAACAAACAAGGGCAAAGGATACAGAAGGGCACCCTTGTGTAACCCCACAGGACAGCTCATATCCAGTGCTAAGGGATCTCTTTGTAGCTTGTTGCTGGGGGTATCAGAGACATCACTCTCTAGTGCTGGGGAGCAGAAGCCGTTCAGCTGCCCAACCTCCTCATCTGATCGACTTTGTGCTTGTGTCAGCTCTTTCATGAACATTACACTGTCTGTGTCAAGATTCACAGTCTCCATCTCAGAGTCTGGAGTACTATAGTCAGAAAAAGGATTTAAAAATAAAAGTTACACATCATTTATTTTTAAAAGGCATTTGTGCAATAAAACAAACAACAACAAAAAAAGCTTAGTGTTTCTGGGTTACCGTATTTTCCAGAAAATAAGTTGCACCTGGACAAAATTGGATTGTCGAGGGGGAAAAAACTAAAAGTTGCATGACGCATGTTAATACATACAGAAATGAGGTAATCAATTGGTAAATTAAATATTTACAAACACTATAAACATTATAATGGCACTCATTATAAACAACATTTAGGCTATTATCAATGCCAAACCTACAAGTTTAATGCAAAACTGAAACCGTTGTTGCGCTCACTTGCCTATCCAGGGCTTGACGTTTACCTTTTTCCCAAGGAGCACATGTGCTCCTATGTTGAAAAATTTAGGAGCGCATTAAAAAAATTTAAGGGGATAAAAGACGACAAGCACAATTATTTAATTTATCAGAATACAGAAAGTACACAAGGTTTTTAAAAATAATTTTGCTTCAGACTCTATTTAATAGGATAATTATGTAATTATTTATAGTCCTATTAAATTGTATGTACATTAGGTATGACATCAAATTTTCACAATCTTTCACAGTCGTTGAAGCTTTTTAATCATGGTATATGGTTTTATCACAATATATAGGCTAATTTAGTAAGTGAAAAAAAAAAAAAAAAAAAGTCCTAACAGGTTAAACTTTAAAGGGGTCATATAATGGTACATGCACTTTTACAAGTTGATTGTACTGAAATGTGTGTTAGCAGTGCCTGTACACAACCATCATAAAATGATAAAAATCCATCCATGGTTTTTTTTTTAAATCTCCTTATTTGTTTTACCCTGTCTCAAATCAAGCCGTTCGGCCGTGTGACGCCACACGGTCGGACGCCCCTCCCACGATGGTTGATTGACAGCAGTGTTTCAACACAGACCCGCCCTTGCTCGTGAGCGAGCTGTCAATCATAGTCCGCGCGTCCATTGTTGATATACGCTGGAGCTGTCTATGAGCAGAATGGCGTCTAAGCGATTGTGGTGTTCTGTTCTCGGGTGCAATAATGAACACAGCAGTCATTTTGATGTTCCTAAGTCCCGACCCGCTGAAGACACAGTGGCCGAGTTTTGCTTTTGAAGGGAATATTCCCCACAAGCAACGTCAATGTTTTCATGTTTGCGCGAATCATTTTTCACCAGACTGCTTTATAAATGAAGGTCAGTATAAAGCTGGTTTTGCTAAGAAGCTGCTCCTGAAAAAAGAATCGGTACCAACTATTCGTGTTCCTGCTGAACCTCCAGAAGAAGTGAGTGTAACGTTTAATTAACCTTTATATTAATCTTTATATTAATCTTTGCAAATCGCTAGCACGCTTCACGATGTATGTGGCTAATGTTTACATTCAGGGTACATGCATGTTTTCTATTTACGACGTTCTCAATATAATTAATAATCCCACGTTTATAATGAACAAAACGTTATGGTTATTGTGTTATTACAAACTGTGTACGCAGGTATTAAAGTTAACATGATAACACTACACTAAGCTTACTTTTGTAGATGGTTTATAACGGTGTCTGTTAAGAAGTAATGTAAAAAATTTAAATAAATAAAAAAACTGTTATAACTGCATGAAAATTAATGGTAACACAATACCTGCAAAATACTGTTTACATCCTGCAAATGCATATGATCCAAGACTATAAATACTCTAATTGATGTTTTTCAATATTATGCCAGAATAAGTTATGTTATCTGATCACATATTTTACTGCCATTCTTCAAAATATACCCTCAACTGTTGTCAAGGCAACACTCCACGTGTGTTGTCAAAAACGCCCCACAGAACAGAGGGGCGGGGCGAGCAAAGCTCAGTAGCATTTAAAAACACACGCACTAAAACGGTGTGCTGAAAACAGAGCTGTTTTTGAGCAGGTAAAATGAGTGTTTTCTTACAATACTAATGAGAATTTTTAATTAAAGTATATTACAAACTTTCAATTTAGACCCTAAAGAATCATATTAGCTTGTACAAAAATGGCATTATATGACCCCTTTAAAAAGATTTTTTACTAAAGAAAGACTTTACTTAAATATATACAAAAATATAAAAGTAAACAAGTGTTTAAGATTAGAGTGCAAAAGATTAAGTTCAAAAGAACGAAAGAATAGGTAACACTTTACAATAACGTCCCATTTGTTAACATTAGTTAAGGCAGGTTAACATTAACAATGTGCATTAGCTAATTGTTGCAGTAGCTAATACTCTGTTAATGTATTGATTAATGTATTGACTGATTAATAAAAATACAACTATTTTTTTTTAATGTTAGCTCCATTGAATAATATTAGCAAACAACTTTTGATTTTATAATGCATTATTAAAAGTTGAAATTAACATTAAGATTAATGCAGTCATTGTTATTTCATGTTAACTAATATAGTTAACTAATGTTAATGGAACCTATTATGTGTTAGCGAACAATAATAACAAATCAGTCAATATATATATATAGATAGGCCATGTTTTAGGTTAGATAAAAAAAAAAAAAAAAAAGTTAATTTTGAAAATTAATAGCTCATTAAGTCTTTACGTATTAATTATTTGGTGCTATGGTGAAGATTAAAGCGAAATATCTAAATGACTGTTTGAAATATTTACAGTCAGGAAAGTAGTTCAGCCCTGCTCTGTTTATAGGGTAACCGGAGTAATGGCTGCATTTCTGCCTCTAATGCCAAATGTGCATTTTCATTTAGCTTTCACTCGTATGGCCTTCACTCCTTCAGGCTTTCTTCTCATATGTGCTAATTGAAATTAAATCGTTGCCTTTTTAAAGTTCAATAATCATATGAGAATTTTTCATAAATAAATTGAAGTTTGTTATAGGCTACTGTGTAAGTAAGGCTGCTTAAGAAATTGTATTCGCACTCATGCTCCTAAATACGTTTTCTTGTTGGCACGCATCTATTTTTAGTCGCAAATGCGAGTAAAATGCTCGCACTGTCGAGCCCTGCTATCCAATCCAAATGTTTCTGTATTCGTGATGCAGCCTAACATTTGGTTGCTAAATTAAATTTAAAATAGGCTTTGTTCTTCACTCGTGTTCAAAGATCCACGAACAACAGCATATCCTTCACATGTGCGCATGTCTGGAATACCACCACAGAAGTACGGTGGTCACAATGACTGGTACATCCCTACATACGACAGACCATTTAAATTAAGCCATGTAACTTTTTCTATTTTCTGGTTGACTCCATTTTAGTTTTATGATAAATAGAAGTTATGCACGTGACGTCACTGTCAGCTGGAGTGACTGCGGCTCTGCCCACTGAGTGGCAAAGAGACTGAGTGGCAGCAATGGTTTTCAGCGTGAATGCTGCGACAGAACACACAAAACACACCTAAACGAGAAAGAGCTTTGCGATTGACTGTACAAATAGATTTGAGAAGAAATCTGAGGTATATTTTTACAGCCTGCCGAAAGCTACAGAAGAGAGAAGCAAATGAATCGCTGCAATTCAAAGAAAAATGGACTCCCAGCAGCAAAACATGGATTTGCAGTTATCATGAAATGCCATGAATGTTAAATTGTGGTAAAATCATACCTTATAAAATTGTAATGACAACACAAATAATTATCTTATAAAGTGACGTCAATGCATACCCTCTATAGGCTGTGATTTCAAGTTAGCAATGCTAGAACTATTATGTCATGTGTGCACATATGCCCATGTTTTGTGTGCTTGACATTAAACAAGTAAACTTTTGAATATTAAAGTTGCAGCACATTTCAGATAAAAAAACAAAACAAAAAGACAACAACAACACCACTGAGATACTTACATTACATCACTTATATTCTGGAAAATACAGTATTATGGCTCAGGTAAAGGCCTTAATGTCATTCAGCAGGTAAGCACAAATCTCACCTGAGAATAGTTTTGAGATAAGCGCAGGTGACTGCTTCAGGAATGTCAGAAAATATTTGGAAAGCAATCTGACAGAGATGGAAATCTTTCTTCACCATGGCCAATGAGAGCAGTCCAGGGCACACACTACATTTCCAAAAAATAAAAAATAAAATAAGACAATGAGCATAGTTAAGACACAAAACACTAGGAGATGGGAGAAAGGGGCTGAGCAGGTGAGTTCAAACCTGTAGCAGAGGTACCGAGTCTCCAGCAGCTGTACAAATACACACTGACGGTAGAAGTTGGCATCTGTCTGGGATCTTGACACTAGCTCTAATGCCACCCTGCCTACTGCCAGCTGGAGGTCAGCCTGGGGAGTCCAACGAATAAACTCACCCACCTCTGCTTGTACATCCTCTACCGCACTGGTCTAGCAAAAAGCACACATTGCATGATCACAAACTAAAGAACACAATCCATGTGCAAAGGATATTGAATACACATATGCAAACTTAGAAAAAAATCCTAAAAAAGGGAACTTTATTTAAAGGTCATTTAGTAAAATTAAAAAAAAAAAAAGCTGTACATTGGAAAGGATTTACAAGTATTCCAGAAATAAAAACACCAGAAGAAAGATGTCCAGGTTATCTGCTCATCTGCATGCCATGGGCTTGCTGAGGGGAGGCATGAGGACTGCCTATGTGGCCAAACTGACCAATAAACTGCAGTGTCTGTAATGTAAGACATCCAAGATCCATAGGGTTTGAGATGCACATTAATTAAATCAGATGGTCGCTAGATACTGACTGTTACTTTTGATTTTGATGACAGCATCTCTCTGGAGGAAATGTGGCTTCGGAGAGAGCTCTGAAGGATGGGTGTGACCCTCTCCCCTTACATGCTGTCAAAGCTAGCTTGCCATTGCTAGCCTCCAACCCCCTTACATTGAATGAATAAATCAAGCTTCTTACAATTAAAAAAAAAAAAAAAAAAAAAAAAAAAAAGGACTGAGGCAGCCTTATACCTTAATATGTTGTATGAGTTGATCCACTGTCAGTGCAGACTTCACATTAGAATTCTGCAAAAACATTTAAAAAAAAATAAAAAATTATAAGTGACAATAACAGATAGAACATCTATATGTGAAATCAAACAATTTAAAATTACGGTTTCATTCTTTGGTTTTCACCATGAAAATAGTTAAAAGAAGCTGGCTTGGCATAATAAAGATGCTTGAGTTAATTTAGAAACTAGAAAATATTTAAAATCAGTTTCTTGTACCAACTGCACATAATTTTGGATTACCTCGATTAAAAACGTTCAAGGGTACCAATAGAATACATTTCTATTCAGACGAGTATAAATATTCAACCCAATAAAATATATTTGAGAAAGAATGAACTCTCTGACATGTACATATGAAAGGGTTTTCAACTGAAAGTACAAACACGCATGCTTGAATCATAAACTGATCATGCAGTACACAACTGAATGTTTCCTGCATACTACTAAATTAATAGTGCCACAGCAAATAAAAAAAAAATTTCAATATACACATTTAACATGAAGTAGTAATGGTTTTGTTTGTTTGGCACAAGGGTTTGCAACTTTCAGCATTGTGCGCTTTTTTTCTATTTAAAAACTGGGCCGTAGTCCCAAGTGCAGTATAATTGTATATACATTGTAAGAAGTTGGTTATGTTAAATTTAAAAGCTATTTAAAAAGTTATTTGAAATATGATAACCCATGTTACCCAAGCATTACATTTGCTTTAAACGTTTCAAAATCCTAAAAGTTTTTCAATTGCAATACAAGATTTCCAATTTGACCCCATCAAACTTTATTTGTAGGGGTGGGAATCTTTAGGCAGCTCACAAACCAACCCCAATAGGTTGTTTGCACATGACGTCATTGCTGTGGCGCAAAATACAGCTGGAGGGCAGGAAGAGATTTTTCTCCATAGGAATCAGTTGCAGAAACTCAAAATGCCTGTGTATGCAGCAAAGAGTCAGGAGTGACTGAAAGAGAACGAATGAGATGGAGGAAAGTCCGAACTGTACTGGTTTAGATGTTTGTTTGTGCAGTGTGTCTCCTGGTCGATAGCAGAAGGTCGGCATCACATCAACTGCCTCGAAATGATTGCAGTATGTAGAGCGCTTCAAACCTTCCTGCCAGACCTGAAGGGACACCACGTGCTAGTCCGCTCAGACAGCACGACGGTGGTGGCCTATATGAATCGCCAAGGCTCACCTCGAAACGCCTTTTCGAGATTGTAAGGCGCCTCTTGGAGTGGGCAAATATCAACCTACGTTCATTCAAGGTGTAATGTGGCAGCTATAGCAGCTTCTCACGCTCCTATAGCCGGACAGTCGGTGGGCCGAAACAACCTAGTTGTTCGTTTCCTGAGAAGATCCAGGAGGCTGAATCCGCTCCGACCGCTCACGGTCCCTACATGGGATCTGCCCATGGTGCTGAGAGCCCTCGAGTCCTGAGAGCCTCCCCCTTTGAACCACTTCAGTCTGCAACCTTAAAGACACAATTCGCTGAAAATCGCGCTGCTACTAGCACTAGCATCGGTTAAGCAAATGGGCGACTTGCAAGCTCTTTCGATAAACCCTGCATGTCTTGAGTTTGGGCCTAACGACTCCAAGGTCGTCCTAAAGCCAAGACAAGGGTATGTCCCTAGGGTGCTCTACACCCCGTTTAGAGCTCAGGTTATTACTCTCTCTGGACTGCCTCCTTCAGAGGAGGACCAGGAGTTTAACCTTCTCTGCCCAGTCAGGGCATTGAGAATTTACATCGAGCGTTCCTCCTCTTTCAGGCAGTCGGAACAACTCTTGAAATGCTTTGGTGGCCGCACCAAGGGCTCTCCAGCCACAAAGCAGAGTATCTCTCGATGGTTGGTAGACGCCGTCGCACTAGCCTACTCCTCCCTGGGTCTCCCCGGCTGGGCCTCACCGCCCACCTTTGCCAGGTTCTATAGCTTGGACGTTCCGGCCTTACAGGCCCGGATTTTATCTGCTTAAAGTGCACATGCCTATCGAGGTCTGACTCTCAGGCTTTGCCAGTTTCTTCAAGAAAGCTCTTGGTCCTAATAATAGTGCTGAGGCTGTACATTAGACCCTTGGAACGATTATCCAAAGCCGGGCTGACTTCTATGAGTTCATCCCTCTTGCTTCCCGCAGGGCTCACCCTGCATATCCTTATCGCTCAAGGCCAGTTTGTATTCATTCTTTCCTCTTACATGGCACGGCGGGATTAAATTGGTTCCCCATTAGCGTCTAGCAATGCAGTACGAGTGAAAAATCGAAAGGGAATGTACTCTGTTACTTATGTAACCTTGGTTCCCTGAGATACAGGAACGAGTACTGCGTACATTGCCGTGCTATGACGCTGCATGACTGTGTCATCGCTTCAGTCGAGATCCTATGGCGAAATGCCTGCTTATATAGCCAGATGGCCCCGCCCATTCTGGCGGGCTTCACCGAGCCATTGGTTCGTCTTTAATACATTGCACGAACCAATGGTCAAAGTGCGATTGACACTGCACTTATTCACAAACACAAAAGTACATTATTTGCATGTGCTAAAGCCTTGCCGGTTAAACATTTCATTCGCGTGCTGCTCTGACGTGCGCTTATTCAGAGAGTGTACACTGAAGCATGCATATGCTAAAAGACCGGTCAAACAGCACCTAATTACTTGGTTATCTTAGTTATCATCTGATTGCGTGAATACTGTCAAAAACGCACAAGGTTTACAAATAAACACAGTTATGTCTAAAGTGAAAGTAAACGGTTGAGGGAGAAACGGATGCGTGCTCTTAAAGGGACAGAACTAAACATGCTGCCGATTGTCATTAAAGGGATATAGTTCACCCAAAAATGTATATTCTGTCATTATTTACTCACTGTCATGTTGTAGCAAACCTGTATTAATTTTTATTCTTGTGCTGAACACCAAAGACGACATTTTGAAGAATGTGGGTAAACAAACAGTTGCTGGTCCCCACTGACATGGGGGGGAAAATAATATGGAAGTCACTGGGGATCAGCAACTGTTTGTTTTCCCACATTCTTCAAAATAACTTGTGTTCAACAGAAGAAAGAAACTCATTCAGGTTTTAAACAACTTGAGTGAGTAAATGTTAATAAAATAAAAACAAAGCGAAAAATAACTCCGTGCTCCTGACTGAAGAACTTTAATACAGTTGCTAAAGTTCAGAAGTAATAAAATAACTTGAAATTTTCAACTTTTCACATCTTTATATTTTTACACCAAATAGTATAGATAACAGTATTGATAAGTAGCGGTATCGATATCGATAAAATGTAAACAATACCCATCCCTAATTATTATATCATATATTAACCATTTGCACACAAGGGCATTATCCGACTCGGCTCCTCCCGACCGCAGACGTACAAACCACATTTTCTGCATTTTTCAATTTCTTGACTTTTCCCCCCTTACGAACACCACATTTTCGTACATGATAAAAGCTCCTTCTTTTTTCTCAGTTTGACCGATTCAGTGTTAATTTCGTCAACGAAGACGACGGCGAAAAATATTTGTTAACGAACCTTTTTTCTGTGACTAAGACTAGACATTGACGAGCTAAAAATAATATCTGATGATAAAAACTATGACGAAATTTATACCGCATCTTCGTTAACAAGACGAGACTAAAATGTTATTTGAGGACTACCGGACATTCAAAATACATCCTATAGGCTAAGTTAACTGTCTTGTCTTTCAAAATGTGCGTCCCTGTCATTGGATTACAATCAGATGAGGGGCGTTCGTATAGTCTCAGTATGGCAGCCGCGGACGGATTGGCTACCAAAACGCGAACTAGCGATCTGAAACAATGGCCTCAGCACCTGAAGGATTAGCGATAGGGTGACCAGACCGTCCCGTCCCAAAATAAATGTTGGTAACTGCAGTTTGTCTAAAAGTAATGACTAAAAGTTGACAAAAATGCAATGACTTTTCGTCGACAAACTATGAAAGACTCAAATGACTAAAATGTGACTAAGACTATTAAGCATTTTCGTCTCATGATAAAGACTAAGACTAAATCAAAAACGCCTGCCAATATTAACACTGGACCGATTTGAGCATCCATCAACAACGCAAAACAGGCATTGAGTTTATGCCCTCCAGCTGCATTTCGCACATCATCAGAATCACGTGATTGCAAACCAGCTATTCTGGGAATTGCTATCAGATTTTTATAATGGGTCTTGATCTACATTTTTATTAGGGCTGCCACTGACTAAAGATTTTTCTAGTCCAGGGGTTTTCAAACTTTTTTGGGCCAGGGACCCCTTACAGGAGAGAAAATTTTACAAGGACCCCTTTATAATTATAACAATGATTAAGCATATGCTTACCAGGGTTTTTCCTGCATAGAGGATTATGAGGCGGCCACCTCCGCCAAATTTTGTGCCGCCTCTAGATGGGGACAAAACTCAGGCAGGCAGTCAGTGCAAGCGTCACTGAACAGTGTCCATCAGAGCTTTTAGTTCATATTTTGGAAAAATACTGATATTTTTATACAAGTTTACTTGATATTTCTTTACACAGAATCATAATTTCTTTTCATGTTCCACTAATTTACCCGATCTGATGAGCATTAACTCATATTGCGATCCTATCTCTATATGAATGAATTGACGCACGGTTTTGTTTACCACTGAAGTGCGTGATGCTGTCGACTCACTAAATCAGGACATAAAAACAAACATCTCCAGAAATGCTCTGAGAGTCACTTTACGAGCATTTCAGCGGTTAATTTGAGTAAAACTAGCATCATATGATATACACAGAAATATTACGGCATTCACAGCAACCCATCAAAATAAAAGTCTGGTTTAACTTGAAGACATGGCAGCAGAAATATTACTTTTGTTCAGCAGAATGTAGATGCTACTCCTAAAACTACATTAAAACTTTAAGAAATTATCACAAATTACTTCCATGTTTTAATTATCTTAGTAAATCCACTTTGTTTGCCAAAAAATAAGTTTCATTTTCTATAATTTAAAGAAATTAAATTAACGTTTGATGCCTTCATTTGATAACCAGATACACAACAATTTCTGAAAAAAAAAAAAAAATTCATAAAGCTATTTTAAGAATAAATTTGAATAAATTAAGTTGTTTATGCATTCAAATAATTAGACATGCTACAACAGAATTTGGTAACAATAAAACATGGTGAAATAAAATAAAAGATTTCATAGGGCCCTAAACATGTAATTTTGGTCAAACTTTTAATAACTGACGTGACAGTATAAGTTCAATGACTTTAAATTGACATGCTTTTTGATTAATAAAATGCAGTTTAACCATTAAAAAGGATTCTAGATATAATTAGAATGGAATTTGGGGAAAAAATAAAACAGATTTCATAGGGCCCTATATTTAACACACGATTACGATAGCGTATGGTTTGTATGTTACTTTAATGAGATTTGGGGTGTTTTCTTAAATGTTTACATGTGAAATGCCAAGCTGGTAGATAAGTATTAAAAACTACAAATAAATATGTTATTACAAACACTCGACACTGGTTTGAAGTGATATTTGAGTAAAAGCTTACTAATTTCATAAAAAGTCTTCGCTTGATGCTAATGTTAGCTGTAATGCATCTGCTACACTGCTGCAATTGCATTTCATTAAAATTCTTACCTTACATGAAATCTTCTGATAGAATACATGTTTTCTAAAAAGACACCGAGTATATAAATGTATATTCGATCAATGCAACGCGGACCAGGAGACTATAAGGAGTGGATAAAGTGTTTAAAAACCCAATGTTTATGTTCACCTATACTAAAAAACGGCCCCTTTTAGCTGGTATGTTGTATTTAATTTAACGTTCAACATGTTTGCTTTTGTAAATAATTGTCATTTTCTTCAATCATAGAATTATAACAACACCTAAAATACATTGTGTGTAAAAAGTGTTTCAGTCAGTTGAAGGGTGCGTACATTGTGTGCATATGATCAGGATGGTACCAACTCCACCTCATTTTGAGCCAGGAAAAACCCTGCTTACTACAATTTGTACTCTTACATTCCATTGGAACAGCAGAGGTGTACTGTAAAAATGAAAACGATGACTAAAAAGTGTGATTATTCCTTTAAAAATGAAAAAGTTATAATAATTGTATTATTTTCTTGTTAGTTATTATTATTATTATTATTATTATATAATCTCTAGTAGTAGTAGTAGAGCATACTACTGTACAGTCGTAATATATGGCCAATTTTCTTGCCATATAGGTCACAGGCGGGGCGGGCATCGGACCTTTTTTAGGCTTCTCCTTTTTATATTTTAGATATCAGTTAGTTAAGGTTATTGAAAAGGTGTGCTGCGCTGGTCAGAAACAACACGAGATCACGCTAAACTGTGACCGTCAAGAGCTCGCACGGTGTTTATTTTCCATGCCAGCGGCAGCAGAGCCGCCTTCAGCGCAGCTGGAAGAGTTATAGAAGAAAGAAGGACTGGATTAAAACTGGGGCTGCCCCGACTAAATATTTTAGTCAGCTAATTATTTAAATAATAAACCATAATGAGCATTTAATGGAAAGCTAGTCTATTCCGAGTTCAAGCACACGCATAAAGCTTGCCACAAAGCACCAGCAAGAGTTATGACTATGAATGTGTCGGGGGGGGGGGGGGGGGGGGGGGTTTATTATTGATTAATAAACTAGTGTTCTTTGCGGAGATGGAGAGTCAGTGTTGGCTTCATCTTTGCAGCTTGACACTGACTTGCTAACTCCGCAGTAAAGGCTACAGTGGACGTAGCCTTAATATGAATTACATGATACAGTTTGTTTAGCTTTTAATTGTTACTTTTTAAAAGTAGACATTTCAAGCTTTCTATAGATATATTTCTCATGTCTGTTAGGAAAGTATCACGCTGAGTTTAGTTTCATTTTTGTAACGCCCTCCAGACCAGGAGACTGAGACGGTGCATCCTGTGTGTTTTCTTTATTTTACAGAAGTACAACATTGTTAATATTGTGACTGTACACAAATAAAAGTAGACCCTTTACAGTGTAGAATGTTGTATTGCTCTATCTATATGAGCAATAATGGTGCATTTTAAGTTGTTTCCACTGTTATTAGGGGGGAAATGCCAGTGATCGCGCCGGCACCTTAATGTCCTGCATTAAGCGCACTTTAGCTTCCACGTTCCGCATAAATGATTGGATGTGTGCCTAATAGCACACATTTCGGTTAAATGTTTAAACTAACATTGTTTAATGTTAATCACATTTAAAACAGCGCTGCGGCACAAGCTCACTAGAGCTGATGAGTCTTGCTCACGTGTCTGAAACGACACCAAACAGCGCTGTGAGATCCAGTGTGAAGTGCTTGAATTCAGCGAAGAACACAAATAACTATGTTTACAGCCAGATGATGCAGCGCTGACAAACAGGAGAAACACTGGGTGCAATGCAGTCAGAATGCTTTTTAATTACAAATCGCCATAATTTACAATAGATTTACTGTAGTAATACTAACTGCACCATGGTATTGTCAGAAATGTGGGTAATCGATTCATGTCAAATTTTATTATATTATAATGTAGACATGTATTAAATGAGTAATGGCATATAATTACAGTATTTTTCTGATTAAGCTATAGCGTTTATGCACTAATACTAAATGTATTTAGACTACTGTTTTTCATACAAGAACCTAGAAGCCATATTATATTTTTACCATGGTATTGATGTGCTATATTTGTGGTTTTAACTGTGATTATCATGATCTAAATGTATGCTACTATGGAAGAACAATGTTTAATTAAAAAAAATAAATAAAAAAATAACCTCAAAGAGTCAGAATAATTAAATTTCACCATATAAAAGGGGTTGCTGCAATTTTTTTTTTTTTTTTTTTTTTTACAGATATCACTATTTTGATAATGAACAAATCTACATCTGCATCCTAACTCAAGCTACCATTAAATGTGTATTTCTAAGATTTATATTTATTAATTATATTATTAATATTATTGGGCAACACAAATATAACCACTTTGATATTAAAAAAAAAAAAAAAGAAAAAAAAAAAGAAATTTAGTAGCTGCAATTGGTAGTGTAGTGGTGTGTGGGAGGGGGGGCTTTAGTCGGACCGAGAATTCTGATATTCTGACATTCATTTATACTGTAAATTCCATTGACTGGTTTCTGCAAATCCATCCATGTTTTGCAAATCATGAAATCATGAGTCTAAATTTATTTTACAGACCCCCTGACTGAGTTATGGACCACCAAGGGTCCGCAGATCCCACTTTGAGAACACCTGTTCTAGTCAACTAGTACATTAGTTCATTTATTAGTCCACTAACTGCATGTTTATATTTGCAAGGTGATTTATATTTGCAAGTTTAATTATTAAATCAACTAGTATTTTCTGAGTCAGTGCCAGCTGCAAAGATTAAGTTGATGATGCCGACTCACCATCTACGCAGTACAGTGGATTCACCTTTAGAAACAAATCCACCTTTACACTGTCTTTTTTGAAGCTGCCAGTGTCTGTTTTACATTATGATCCTATGGAGTAAACAGTATTTTCAAAAAAAGTTCTGAGCGCTTTTTTAAAACGCCACCGCCAGCATCTTTTAATGCAGCTCAGAGCATCTTTTCAAGTTGAAAAAAAGAAAAAGAAAAAAAAGTTACAATTTTCTGAAAAAAAAAAAAGCTCTACGTCATGCGCCTTTTTGACTGCTGACCAATGACAAGCAAGTAGCAAGACCTGTCATTTCCATAAGAACAACTAAAAAAAAAAAAAAATTAAAAAAAATGGCTGTCTGTTCATGGACAGAGATTTTGTTCACCAATGCTTCTTGCGTAAAGAACGAGTGGATTGGACTCACATGAGAAATGTCGCCGTAGTCGCGTTCAGTTTTCATGCCAACTTAGCGGTGCTGCTGCTGGACCAGACGGTCGCCCCGCCACTCGGTTTGCAGCATATTTTAGTCTAAACAAAAGTCAATTTGAAGACCTGCTACAAACGTCGTTGTAAACCGTCTTTCTCCTCTCCATTAACTTCAAAAGCCAAAGCTAGATGTCAACCGATATGGGTTTTTCTCTGGCCGATGCTTAGAAATCAGGGCAGCCGATGGCTGAGATATGATGCCGATTTTTTTCTTTTTTCCCCTTCACCTCATAATAGTGAGTGAGTAAATGTTTATTGCACGGTACAAGATAGTAGTAGCCTAATTTATGGTAATACATGGCTCAAAAATTAAGCACCTTCTCAAAACAGTTTTGTTTGCTGACAAGACACCAATGTTTCCCACAGACTTGCAAATGCAAATTCATTCTCTGCCAGCAGGAGGCCAAGTACTCCTCGCTGCAGATTGTAGCGCGGTGACGTCAGGTACCTACGTCACCTATGTATTTACCGTAAATATGCAGGTTCAATAATGGATCATTCACTTCCGGTACATTTACTTACTTTTGTTTTCTTAAAGATGTGCGTTTGTGTTGACTTTTAATTGTAAGGATGCTTTGGTCTTAATCATAGAGAGTGTCATTGCAAATGTGTGCGATTTCAAACATTTATGACATGCTTTATGATATGTGTTAGTATTCGAAGTGACAGGGATTCTGGTGCTAGTCTTTAAAAGTCTTATTTCACCTAAAACTAGCCTTTAAAGATGTATTAAAATAGAGCAGAAATACTTATATTAATAAAGTAATGAATTGCATGCATTGCAAAAAATAAAAATAAATAAATACATACACACACACACACACACACACATACATATATATATATATATATATATATATATATATGTGTGTGTGTGTGTGTGTGTGTGTGTTTCTCATATGTCATCTTTTTCATTAACATTATCAAAAATTAATAGATACTGTAACAAATGTATTGTTCATTGTTAGTTCATGTTAATTAATATATTAACTAGTGTTAACCAATGACACCTTATTGTAAAGTGTTACCTCTTAAGTTTACCTTCATGTTCATATGACTTTTTAGGGACATTATCAGTGAGATGAAATTAAGAGAAAAAGCCCACTTCATATGTCTAGACAGATAGTTCTTTAACTCCTTAACATGTAGTGAATACTGTAAAAAGTATTTGAGTGTCTGTCTCTCTTCTCATCTTTCTGTCTGTCTCATCTCAACTATCTGTTTTTTTTTTTGTTTTGTTTTTTCCTGATAGACTGTATTGCCCTCAACTGTAAAACTTTCAAATTGTTTCAGGCTATGCTTTCTCAAGCCAAGCCAACCTAAATTTTGACTTGACAAACTTTTTTAATTTAGTTGGTTAATGCTGATTATAAATTAAATCTCTTAGGTACTTTACAGACAAAGCAAACAACACTCTTTTTCTAACACTATCCTATAATCTTTAAAAATACATTTAAAATATTTTCCTTGTATAGCTCTTTTTGCCTATCCTCAAAATGATTTAATATTGTTTGTTCTTTTATGTAAATTAGGTGTCGTGAACTGGAGTGCATTTTCTGCACGATACAGACGGGAGTACCGGGTGCCGTATTCACTGACCCAGTGCCTACGGTGCAGTGAGATACTGTATTTAAAGACTGCATACCTGCGTATGTCAAGAATGGCAGGAGGGGAGTCCTGCATGGGTTTTATTCATTCAAAGAATTTGAGGGCTACTGCTCGGTTGATTGTTTTATCAGTGATGGAGGTGAATTTCAGAATGAGTAGATGCAATTTTTTTTCTTTCTCATGTGTATAGTCTATGGTCTTAATCTATATTTGTATATACAATTATATTTTCTGTTTTGTTCTTTGAAATAATAATAATAAAAAAAAAGATCACTGTTATCAGTTTGGTTTTTTGGAGGCACCATGCATAAAATGGGATGCAGACACTGAAAATATACTGTATGTACCGTAATTTCCGGACTATTGAGCGCACCTGAATATAAGCCGCACCCACTGAATTTGAAGAAAAATATTATTTTCAACATAAATAAGCCACACATGTCTATAAGCCGCAGGTGCCTACAGGAACATTGAAACAAATTAACTTTACACAGGCTTTAGCGAAACACGGCTTGTAACAAAAAAAAAAAAAAACAGCAGTAAACAGTAGCCTACGTTGCAACGTGATCTCACAGGATTCCGTGTAATGTTCACGGACTTAATTAACCTCCGAATCTGTGGTGGCGATTCCGAATTTTCGGCGATTCCGTGATGGGCTCACAGAAGTGATACCAATGTAAGTCAGTGACAGGCATCAGCCGTGCTCCACGCACGGATCCACTGGTTCAACACTTTAAATAGGAAACCCTTAGCATCAATATGCCAACGCGATAATTTATGGTCATCATTATTGTTCAGAACTGGGTAGGTTTAGGGTAGGGGTAGGGTCAGGTACTCCAGTGAAAGTATAACTGCATCGGAGTCACTCTTTTTACGTGGTCCGATGCAGCGCTGGTGTTGAACCAGTGAATCCGTGCATGGACCACGGCTGATGCCTTCTGTGACCCCATCACGGAATTTCCGGCGATTCCGTGATGCCACCACAGATTCGGGGTTAATTAAGTCCGTGAACATTACACGGTCACTATCTTCCTCCTCCTGTGCTTTAGTTGGCTTTATGCACCAAGTCAATTCCTCACGCTGCGGTTTCCAACGTCTTATCATCAACTCATTAAGACCAAGCTCCCGTGCAGCAGCTCTATTTCCTTTTCCAACAGCCAGATCAATCGCCTTCAACTTGAAAGCTGCATCATATGCATTTCTCCGTGTCTTTGCCATGATGAGGGTGACAAAATGACTACCGTAATCAGAATGATGGGAAATTTGAGCGCGCTCGATTTATTCTAAACGGTAAACAAAAAAAGTTGTTTGACCTCAACCCGTTCGGCAATTTCATTGGTCTGATGAAAGCTTCATGCCGCCAAAAAACTGAGCGCGTCACAGAATGTGTTTTGTGTTTTTTTTTAAATTTGAAAGCGGGAAAAATCCATATATTAGCCGCGTCATTGTTTAAGCCGCAAGGTTCAAAGCGTGGGAAAAAAGTTGCGGCTTATAGTCCGGAAATTACGGTAGTCGATTGAATTTAAAACTACTTTGACTTAAATATTTCACATGCAGAATTGCCAAAGCAAAAGAAAAATGTCCAAAATTATACTAAATAAATAAACAAGAACCATGACAGAGGATAGATTAAAATAAGAAAGGTAGCAGCTATTTGCACTAAGTGATAGCAGGATTTTCTGCTATTTAAACTACTTATTGCAAACAGAGGTAATTACCTGTACCTCAGTATTGTAGTACATTATAAAACAGTATGCAATAATAACTTGTGTAAATTATCATTTTAATTCAAATTATTAAATGTATATCACCTTATTGGGACAATAAAGCCCTCCCTCACAACTGTTTGATTATTTCCTTAATTATTATTGAAAATAAATGCTTTTTTGATGTGATTTGAAATTTGAAAAGGGAGAAAAAAAACTTTGCTAAAATTCGAACCTGAGCCGATCGCGTCAAAATGTGAAATCCACGCGTTTTACCATCTGCACCACTAGAGCTAACGACTGATGTTGTCTTTTGTAATGTTGACTAGCCTAATAAGAAATATATAAGGCGCCGTTAAAGGGTAATATTACAATATACACAGAGAAGTAAAGTGCAACAGAATGTTAATAAAATACTACACATATATTAGCATTCTTAATACTTTTACATTTAAGTATGCGCATGCGTTTTTATGAAGTGTTACGTCACGCACGACGCAAAAACGCCTACCGTCACCACGTAATGCAAATTACACACGCAATGCGCATGCGTGTCAAAGACATACCTTACGTCACTTTGCGCATGCGTGGTAAACATATACCTGACATAGATACCTGACGTCACCGCGCTACAGTCTGCAGCGAGGGGTGTCTCCAGGAGGCGCTGCTGGAGTGGAAGATATAGCGGTTTCCCCAGTAACAACTGTAATCAAATAAGCACTGTGCTCACAAACGCTAGGAAAGACGAAATGAAAATTACATCAAAGCTTTTCTGAAGACGGTCGGTTCTTTTCAAAGATACATTCAAGTCAAGTCAAGTCACCTTTATTTATATAGCGCTTTTACCAATACAGATTGTGTCAAAGCACTTAACAGTGTCAAATTGGAGGACAGAGTGTCAGTAATGTATAATTATAAGATTAAACACTCAATTTTCAGTTAAAGGCATTTCATTATTGAATTCAGCGGCGTTCAACAACAACGCTTAGCTGCCCGCAGATGCGCCTGCCGACAAAACTGCCTAATTTGCAGCACAATCGGCCAATTTTAATTAATTGAAAAATGCCAAAAATCAGCCTGATTAATCGGCTGGCCGATGTGGGATTACAAATTTATTTAAATGTTTAATTCAGATTTCAATGTAATAGTATACCAACTGAAGAAGTTATATACATTGTATTTAGCATTTAGGGTGAAGATGAACGATTCTGTTTAACATAGTCGTTAACGAGGTCCTTGCCAGTTCCTGGTCACTCCATTGTAAGTTAAATGAGTCAGGTCCCTGAGACCCAAATCTTTTGTTCTGCAAATGGCTTTCGGAGCCCCCTGGCCCAGACTGATTGGATTATCAATGCAATCGAGTGTTGTTGATTGGGTCTGTCTTTCTCATTTGCATGCTTTGTTTAAAGTCGTCACCCAGGTGTTTTGTTACCATTCCTAAGCACAGCCTCCTAAATGTATTAAAACTACAATGTATCACTGCTTTAGTTAGACTTGGAAGACTACAGCGAAGAGCAGTGAGTTCTCTTCTCAATAAAGAGGAACTTCTGCATGAAAAGATATCCCAACGTCTCCTGGTCTTTGCTTCGAAAAGTGGAACAAACTTTAGAAGATAAAAGTTCACAACACCGATCAATCGGTTGACCTCTAGCCAATGCTAGAGCTAACTTCCTCATTCTCTACATTTCTGCACAACAAGGCAGTAGGCTATTGTTGCAGCTGTTATAGCAACATAAGACGGCCTCTGCTGCTATTTGTAACCAAAACGTTGCCAGATTTTTACATTTTATTTTTACTAAAAAAAGCGCCTGTTAACTTTGTCAAAAAAGACACCAAGTGTGAACACGCTCTTAGTGCGGATAACATGAGGTTTGTTTTCAGATTGAATTGGTTCATTTAAAAGGTAGACATTTCAAACTTTCAATCAATATATTTCTCATATCTGTAGGCAAGTATCCTGAGTTTCAGGTCATTTCTGTGACGCGCTCCAGTTCACCAAGACGGCAGAAAACACATCCCATTTGTTTTCTTTATTTTACAAAGGCACAATGCTTTGTTAATATTGTTAGTGTACACAAAAGTAGACACTTCACAGTTTTGAATGCTGTATTACTCTTATCTGCATGAGCAAAGTATTTTGAATTTCTGCATAAGGGCACACTTCAACTTCCAGTATGAACAAAACATACATGACGTGTTTATAGCGCTCAATGCTCATGCTACCCTATTTTGGGTAAAAATAGGAAAAACAACACTAAAGAAATTTGAAGTAAACAATCCATGTGTTTTTCTACGGTGTACGTGATTTTTCTCAGTGGATGCTAAAGAGGCTCATATATCATATTAACCCTCTGGGGTCGACAAACACGTATACGCGTTTTGACGCAGATTTTCCTGATAAGGCCGAAATGAGCTTGAATTACTCTGCCATTTCTGATCGTACAGATAAGAGCAATACACCATTCGAATCTGTAAGGGGTCTACTTTTATTTGTATACACTCATAATAACAACTAAACTTTGTGCTTTTGAAGAATAAAGAAAACAAACAGGGAGCGCTCTCTGTCTTCTCCGTCTCCGCGAACTGTTTTTAGAAACACGTCACTAAAATGAACTGTAACTAAGCAAATACTCAACACAGAGACATGGGAGTTATATCTATAGAAAGCTTGAAGTCTCTACTTTGAAATGAAGCAAGTCTTATCGAAAACAAACATTATGTGATGAAGTAATCCGTATGAAAGCAACACGATGTTCAGTCTGTCCCGTCTGACTCATTATCTCTGATGAGTTCCCGCCCTCGCGCAGTTCATATGTAAATAGCCACGTGGTGCGTGCGCGCGTGCAAACGCCCAAAACAAAGAGCGGAGATCCTCATCGCGCTACTGTTCGTTTCTGGAAGACACGCTGAGTGAAAGCAGGATTTCCCTCGAAAGAAGAACACGATTTCATCCAGCAGAGGAGATGAGTAAGTAATGTTTCTTTTTTGCGTTAGTTAACGTTTTGTGACAAACTTGAACAGATTTACTAACAGTTAGTTGCGTTTTTCCCAAACGACAACATGATGAATGTTACGCGTCTAAGAATGTTTAGACCATGTTTATTATTAATACTCTGTAATACAGGGTGCTAAACAATAATAATTAGTTTCTCAGATATAAAATATCATTTTTTATAGTACAAAGCATGCTTGAGTCTGTGGCTTCAGAATCATGTCATAGGCTACTATAAAATCATACATACTAGACTATATGACTACAAAATCATAGTTGGGTCTTTCCCAAACTATAATTCCTGACTACAATGTTTGAAATAGTGTAAAACATTTTTAATATGAGGGGCAATTCACTGTATTTAAATTTCTTATGGCACGATGATGTTTTCATGCTCTATATAAAACAATAAAAGTAATATGAGTGCAAACTGTAACATGATGAATGCTACGAGTCTAAGTATGTTTAGTACATGTTTATTATTAATAGCCTTAATAACCTTAATAGATTAATAGATTTTAATAACGTGCTAAACAATAATAATTAGTTTCTCAGATATAAGATTTCTTTCTCTTTTTTATGATAGTACAAAGCATGTGTGAGTCTATGGCTACAAAACTTATACACACACATATATATATATATATACACAGATGCTCCTGATATTAACATGCCCACAAATGTTTTTTTGTTTGTATTTGATTGAATCAGATACCAGCACCAGATGTATCCTGATGACTCTTCAAACGGTTTTCCTCTGAGAGCACTGAACCAAAATCAGATGTTCAACTACACTGATATTCTATGTTAAAACAAGCTCCTTTTCTACTGATTATGTTTTTTTTCTTCTTGAATCCATGGAAAGAAGTAGAAACACTTAAATAAAACACGTAAATATCAGGTATGATTTACTTGTTTGACTTGATAGACAGAATCTGTTGTCTGTTCACATCTCTGTGGTTAGATCAGTGTGCACAATAATGTGTCTTTGACCTTCATTATGCATGTTTTAATTATACTGTGTTGTAAATAAAACAAATAATTTAAAAAAAAACTTTTTTTCAATCTCCTCACATTCTCTCTTACCTGCCTCACAGTCACAGTCACACTGATGGGCCATTAGAGGCCCATAGGGGAGGGCCCTTTGTCTCTCAGGTGAGACTCACTTAATATTCATGGCCATTACCACTCCCTCGCATATAGACCCTCGATCACAAAACATGTCTTGAAAATTTTAAATCAATATATTTTTTTTCTGTGAATGAGTAAGCAGAATGATTTTCACATAATTTTGAAGTAAAATTCAAAAGTTTTGTTCAGGACTATTTAGTGTGTGTTTTAAGGCCTTATTTCAGCTACATTTTTTTCCCCAAAACTTACTAACCATGCATAATATTTTTTTTCTAAAAAATGCAAACATGTACATCCATCTTGGTCACATATTATTGTAGCACAGTTTGTGCTGAATACAAAAAAAAAAAAACATTTTGGTCAATAGTATGTTTTAAGTAGCTGAAATAAGCACAAATATCAGGGCATGTCAAAACATCTCAAGGGCCCCAAAATGACCTCAGACCGCAGAGGGTTAAAGACATGGACTCGATTTTGCCTACCCCCTGACAAAAAGAAAACACCCTCATAGATATTTAGCATAATATACAGGTGCTAGTCATATAATTAGAATATCATCAAAAAGTTGATTTATTTAACTAATTCCATTCAAAAAGTGAAACTTGTATATTATATTCATTCATTACACACAGACTGATATATTTCAAATGTTTATTTCTTTTAATTTTGATGATTATAACTGACAACTAAGGAAAATCTCAAATTCAGTATTTCAGAAAATTAGAATATTACTTAAGACCAATACAAAGAAAGGATTTTTAGAAATCTTGGCCAACTGAAAAGCATGAACATGAAAAGTATGAGCATGTACAGCACTCAATACTTAGTTGGGGTTCCTTTTACCTGAATTACTGCACCAATGTGGCGTGGCGTGGAGTCGATCAGTCTGTGGCTCTGCTCAGGTGTTATGAGAGCCCAGGTTGCTCTGATAGTGGCCCTCAGCTCTTCTGCATTGTTGGGTCTGGCATATCACATCTTCCTCTTCACAATACCACACAGATTCTCTATGGGGTTCAGGTCAGGCGAGTTTGCTGGCCAATTAAGAACAGGGATACCATGGTCCTTAAACCAGATACTGGTTGCTTTGGCACTGTGTGCAGGTGCTAAGTCCTGTTGGAAAATGAAATCTGCATCTCCATAAAGTTGGTCAGCAGCAGGAAGTGCTCTAAAACTTCCTGGTATACGGCTGCGTTGACCTTGGACCTCAGAAAACACAGTGAACCAACACCAGCAGATGACATGGCAGCCCAAATCATCACAGACTGTGGAAACTTCACACTGGACCTCAAGCAACATGATGTGCCTCTCCACTCTTCCTTCAGACTCTGGGACCTTGATTTCCAAATGAAATGCAAAATTTACTTTCATCTTAAAAGAGGACTTTGGACCACTGAGCAACAGTCCAGTTCTTTTTCTCCACAGCCCAGGTAAGACGCTTCTGACATTGTCTCTCGTTCAGAAGTGGCTTGGTAGCCCTTTTCCTGAAGACATCTGAGTGTGGTGACTCTTGATGCACTGACTCCAGCTTCAGTTCTCTCCTTGTGAAGCTCTCACAAGTGTTTGAATCAGCTTTGCTTGACAGTATTCTCAAGCTTGCAGTCATCCCTGTTGCTTGTGCACCTTTTCCTACCCAAATTCTTCCTTCCAGTCAACTTTGCATTTAATATGCTTTGATACAGCACTCTGTAAACAGCCACACCTTTCAGTAATGAACCTTTGTGACTTACCCTCTTTGTGGAGGGCGTCAATGTTCGTCTTCTGGACCATTGTCAAGTCAGCAGTCTTCTCCATTATTATGGTTTCAAAGACCAAGAGATACCCAGAATTTATACTGCAGGGATGGTAATTTATTGAAACTCAAATGTAAATATTTTAATATTTTGAGATACTGATTTTTGACTTTCATGAGCTGTAAGCTCTAATTATCAAAATTAAAAGAAATAAACATTTGAAATATATCAGTCTGTGTGTAATGAATGAATATAATATACAAGTTTCACTTTTTGAATGGAATTAGTGAAATAAATCAACTTTTTGATGATATTCTAATTATATGACCAGCACCTGTATTATAATAAAACCCTAAAATGTTCTAATGATTTATAGATATAGGCAGCCTGCATATTAACAGGTCACCCTGCATTGGACTGTAAAATAACAAGTGTTGCTCATTATAAATTATTAATACCAAAATTATATATTTACTCCTAAATACTAACCTATATTTGTTATTTTGGTAACACTATTTGAGGGTCTATTAATTAGTTGCTAATTAGCATGCACATTAATAGAATATTAGCCATTTATTAGTAGTAATTAAGCACATACTAATGCCTTAATCTACATGACCTTATACGACATCCCTAATTCTACCCAATACCTAAATTTAAAGCTGCAATCTAACTTTTTTGGGTTAAAAATGATCCGAAATCAATATTTGAGCAACTACATAACAGGCAAGTGTTCAAAACTATCGCCTTACTTAAGTCCAATTTACAATGGTTAACTTATAATAATGTTTTCTAATTTGAGTGGTACAGGCAGCTACAGTGTTAAAGAGTTGGATTCTCATGCTACACATGGCCAAAGATTATTAAAAAAAAAAAAAAAAAAAAAAAAAAAAAGAAGAAAAAGGATTTGGACGTATGAGTTTTTCTGTGCCAAATACACCCTTCTGGTTTCAGAAAGTTTATTTTCCCGAGCATGGCCCTTCATGAAGTCATGAAGGTCAGAATTCCTTGTATGGGCACTTCTCCCAGAAGAGCATGTGCACACATTAACCAGAGCAAGAGCAAGAGCAAGAGCAAGAGCAAGAGCAAGAGCAAGAGCAAGAGCAAGCCCATCAACGTCGTCGGATTTGCACATTGTTTGATACTGAAAGATGGAGTAGTCCCAGCAATAAGAGATCCCGGCCATGATTCAGAACTACAGGCTGCAAGTAAAACTGCATCATATTTCTGTGTTTTGTTGGCAATCAGCGCACAAGTGCTTGTGACTATTTAGCTCTGCCCATGGCACACCTACAAAAGCTCGGCTGTTTTTGGAGAGAATCGTAAAGCTATATCTTTCTTTTATAAATGTGATAAAACTAAAGACTCTTTGAAGATATGAAGGAAGCAATACTACTCTATAGATACTAAAGATTGGGCGAAACCTATGTCCCCTTTGAAAAAATAAATAAAAATGCCACATTTTTTTTTTTTTTTAACACCAGAAAAATCACAATTAAGCTTTTTTCCCAAATTGTACGGGAAAAATTCCCCAAAATTGTACTGATCTAGATCACCTGTGCAATGGTTGTGTGAATGGTTTGCCTGGTCTACATGCTTCTGCTGACAAGTACAGTATAATTCTCATACTTTAATACTTTAACAGTTCACCCTCAGTCGCTGGTCCCCATTGACTTGCATAGTGTTTTTTTCCCCCCGATACTATGGAAGTCAATGGGGACCAGCAACTGAAGGTGAACTGTTCCTTTAAGGATAGTTAGCTCCAAACAGGCTGTGTTACAGAGTAAGGATTCCCTCAAAATTTAGAACGTAAAGCAGATGAGAGGGACAAATACATAAACTTGTCCCTCTCATCTGCTTTACGTTCTAAATTTTGAGGGAATCCTTACTCTGTAACACAGCCTGTTTGGAGCTAACTATCCTTAAAGGAACAGTTCACCTTCAGTCGCTGGTCCCCATTGACTTGCATAGTGTTTTTTTCCCCCCGATACTATGGAAGTCAATGGGGACCAGCAACTGAAGGTGAACTGTTCCTTTAAGGATAGTTAGCTCCAAACAGGCTGTGTTACAGAGTAAGGATTCCCTCAAAATTTAGAACGTAAAGCAGATGAGAGGGACAAATACATAAACTTCTCTCACTATTGCTCTGGTTCCAGTGATTATCCCTCTTTACCCATTCTTTAAGTTGCTGACCCCTGGTTTCACATTTAGTCATTTATCAATTTGGTACAGTCTCTTACATTTCTGGTTGCCATTCTGCTCTTGATTTCTGTTGTTTGTGTGATGTCACTATAAGTCTGGGCGGTCCAGGAAGCCACAAAGCTACATGATTTGGATTCTGCTGAATACAAGGCAAAAGGGTCATTTGACATGTTTTTCTTCATTTCATGTATGTTGCTATAGGAAAATATAGGGCAGATGTTCCATTTTTCAATAGAATAGTCTTTACCACTCTGACTTGTCTGCTTCAGTTTTCCCAGGGCAGCTGCGAGAGATGACTTCTGGCACTCAAAAGGAATTACTGACAGCATCTTCCCATGAGGGATATACAGCTTCCCAGAATAACACCACAACTGTATTCAGGAGAAATTGTTTCAATGCAGAATTAAACTTTATAGTATTTTCATGAAAGGTTTAAAAAGTGTATATACACGTGCTGTCAATCGATTAAAAAAAAAAAAAAAGTTCATTTTTTCTTAAATTAATCGTGATTAATCCCACCTAACATTAAAGTTTTCAAATATACTTTTATATTGCAATAATTTCACATTCAACTTTCAAATTGATGTACAAACAACAAACAGTATATTTGTAATATTTGTTTAATGCCATATTTTTTATGACTGAAGGGTAGTATCAGTGACACCAATACTACTGATGTCTTTATATAATTGTTTTCCCCCTCTAATATTTAAAACCCATAAACCCATTATATCTCATATTTAGATACCTGTGCCTTCAGCAGAAATACATAAATTGAATAAAGTTATCAAACAATACATTTCAAATTAAATATAGATGGCCCCTTAAAGCTATAAAAGTTACTGATTTCCTCTTTTTTTATTTGATTAACAGACATCACAGCAGCTGCTATTTCTTTAAGAGCTGCCGCTGCAGAAACGTGATGCAGATCTGACACGCATAGTATTTTCTCTCATCTCTTTTTACCTTTACTGACCCACTTCAGGTCTTAAAGTCTCTACTAATGAGCTGACGAGTTGAATCGAGTGTGTCAGATGAGGAAGACAGTGCTGGGCTGCTCCAGGACAGTTTTCAAAACCATTTCAGAGACATGTTCTTAAATCTGACTCCTATATAACATATTATATGCATGCAGTTTTACGGCAGCTTTAACTGCCTTTTTGGTAACTTCATGACTTAACTGACCACGGCATTGCATGCATGTAGTTTCTTACGTGCTTCGATATGAAATGATAGACTACAGTGTGCGCTGTGAGCACAGTATCGTTTCTGGACTCATTTGACTCGTGCTGAGAAGTTGGAGCTTATGTCTGAAACATCTCCTGTTTGATGTGGTCAAAGACGTTCTGTGACTAAATAAATGCATTTCTTGCCAAGAAAAAAAGAGACAGAGGCAGCAGTTGTGAGTGGGGTGGCCAACCTTAGCTCCACCCCTGCTTTAACCATGTTAAATATTTAATGCGTTAAACTGGAAAAATGATTCGCCTGTGTTAACACTAATTTTGACAACACTAACATTATTACAAGGGGTGTATCAACGTTAACGCATGGGATTAACCAAAATTACACCACGTTAATATTTTTTTAGCGCAAATTAATCGTTTGATAAGGTTTCACCCCAACTTCTTCCGGTCATCTCAGCGCGGAAGGTTATCATCATTGTGTGTTGACCAGTGTTGCTAGGGTTGCGGCACAAGTGGGCTATTTTGAAAATACAGTCGCGGGAAAAAATTAGAGCCATAGGGTTGCGTTTTTTTGGGCAACTTTTATAATGTACCATGGCCGTCCAAAGTGTATACAGACAAATAAAAATTTAAATAGATCCTTTTACTAATTTGTATTATATTTGGAATGTATCCCTGGCAACTTAAGAACATCACAAACAACATGAGTTTCAGCCAGAGCATACATGTTAAGGCTTTTACTAGGGATGCACTGAATATTCGGCCGAAAGACTTTTATTACCGAAACAATACGGCCGAAATGTTGTGATGACGCAAACAGAAACCGCGACCTGCACGTGCTTGTCTGAAGCAACATGTCTGCGGTGTGGACTGATTTTTTCCAATGGAGCGGCATTTATTACACAGAGCCGTAGTTCACTGAAAAGCTACGCAATATCACGTTCAATATCGCAGTCGATTCATCTGCGATCCTGAGTGCGAATTGCGTAGTTTGTCAGTGAATTACGGCTCTGTGTATTAAATGCCGCTCCATTTGATAACAGGTGATGGAGATTTAGTGCTAATCACGGAACCGGCTTTACTGACGTGATGCGCATGACTATCGCATGCAAAATACCGTGCAGCCCTACCTGAAATCCAAACATCCCGATCGCTACGCTGAACATGAGAGAAACGTGGCACAGAAAAGGAAAACGCCTCCGAACACGCCCACTCCGCCTGTGGCAAACGTTTTTGAAAAGGCAAGGAAGTTTCCCAGTGATGGTGTCAAGGCAAAGGGCATAAACATACACAAAAGTTAACATATGGGCTATGGCAGTCTTTGTTTTGATACACTATGTTGAAGGCCTACAGAGAAAATATTATTGTATCTTTAAGCAGTTGCACTTGTTCTGAATGCACTTTCTTGTAGTAGTCCTACAGAGAAAAATTTTAAATGCACTTGACCTAAATGCACTTTGTTTTCATGAGAGAACATTTAATTTTACAACCTTTCAGCAGGCCAGTACATTATTATTTAATGTACACATGAGTGGGGTCAAGTTAAACATTTTAGTTTGAATTTTATTTTATACTGTGCATTGTTGCAATATGCTAAATAAATATTTGCATAATTTGTAATTGATTTATTCTTTGAAACTTTAATATTAATTTATGCAATTGCAATGCCTTGATTTTAGTAAAGTTAGTACACAGTCATGGCCATAAATGCAATGTTACTAATAATTGGCATAATTTCTTTCGGTGTTTCGGTTTTCGGCCTTGGTTTCCTCTTTTTCGGTTTTCGGTTTCGGCCAAGAATTTATTTCGGTGCATCCCTAGCTTTTACATAGCAGAATTAAACATGATAACAGCCACTATAGATTATATAAAGATAATAAACATACGATAACGATAGATATGGTCTGTATGTGATTTTTTTAACATACTTTTGATAATAGTTGGGTAAATGTATACTGGGATTGAAGCGATGTGGCTTGGTAAACGTTTTATTGCCAGTTTAAAGGCTGATATAAAAAAACAAAGAATAATGATAAAAGAATAAGGATTATGTCTCATACCTGGCAGAAGCGTGAAAGGTTCTGTTTCCTTAAACTAGCTTGTCATGCATTTCTTTTTCAACACATTTACAGGTAAATCCTAGTATTTTAAATTTGCGATTAATCATGAATAAATCACGGTCGATGACTAATTAACGCGATTAAAAATTTTTTTAAAAAATCGATTGACAGCACATATATACATATACACATATATGGTAATATACACACCTGATTATAGATCCTTCCTGCCATTTCTTTACAAGCCTGAAGAGTTTGAAAATGTGTGTTCCAGATGCAAAGGTAATCTACGGATGACAACTCAATCATTACACCAGTCAGATACAGAGTCACGAGGGAAAGGGGTGGAGAGAAGTTAATTTTTTTTTTTTTTTAAAAGTTAAGAAAAAAAGGCACAATGTCATTCATGAGAATGTGAAAAGTAGGGGTGTGCACTAGTCTTGTGTTTGTGAAAGTCTTACAGTGCACTAGCTCACATTTGTTAATATTAGTGCTGCGTTCGATACGACGATGTATCGTCACAGAAATTTGATATGAGTATTGATACGAGTATTGATACAGCTGTCTCTGTATCGATATCGTGGCATGTATGCAGCAGTGGACCACACTTAATTTGAATACAAGAACACCATTTAAAATGGAGTAGAAAAGTGCGAGGAATCTAAAAAAATAATGAATAGAGCATAATATATAGAGGGAAAACAAAGGCATTATAGCTTCTTTTTTGTTGACCACAGATGTATAAAATCTCTTTGGAAAAAATAAATTTGGAAAGACTGTTGGCACACGATGGATTTCAAAAGTACATTATACCCAAAGTGACCCAAACTCACAGACCTTGATGAGATGCTCAGAGACTGAAAACACCAGATCATAAGCTGCTCCTTTTTAAAAGAACACAGTGCCACACTTCATACATGCAACTACATAATTAAATCACAGCCTTTGCAATGTGCTAAATCACACCAAGCCATATCACATTCTTGTAACCTTGCATTGTTACAATTTACCCGTTTAAAGATTTATCAGCCAACTGGTACGTTTCATATACTTTGCCTGTGAAACTATGATACATCATGCAGTGACTACATAGACTCAAGGCATTTTTTTTATTGTTTTGTGGCAAAGTGAGTGGCCTAGTCACTATTATTTGTATAGCGCTTTTACCTAGTCGATAATGACAACTTGCATATTGTTAAAACAACAATCAAGATGTATATTGTCTGCAATAATATGTAGGGCTGTGACGGTGGCAGATTTTTACCACCGCGGTGGTAATGGACGAACTACCGCCAGTGGCGCGGTGTTGTGTATGTTTATGTTTATATATATTAGGCTTGGGCGGTAATATGGTAATATGGTATACCGCGGGATCTAAAAATAGCAACGGTATCAGTTTCAATACCGTTATACCGTCATAAAAAAACAATGCACTTATATAGGAGACGAGGATTAAATATTAAATATAATTTATTTAATGCCTAAAAATGCGTATGCTTGGTTGTCATCACGTGACAGCGTGGAGGAGAAAGAGAGAGAGGGGGAAAGATGGCGAGTCGCGCACCAAGTGACCAGGGTAGGGTAGCACCAGCCATTCGTAAGTTCTTACTTAAATTAGAATGTTAAGTTCACACTAGAGGCTAGTAACTACTTGCTAGTTTGTAACTAAATTTGTACTTACTTCGGTTGCACCAGCTGTTCGTTAAGCAGGATGTAGCTAGTAGTTCTTAAGCTCTCCGTAAAGTAATGCGTAGTCGCATAAAATGACGTTTACCCCAAATCATCCAATAGAAACCTTCAAATACGCGAGCAAAACTTGTATTTAATGTTATTGATTTTAATTAATCCTTCATTCTAACTTCTTTCGCCTCACGTAAACTAACGGTAAAAACAAGTTTCCATTAAAAACGATACATTAATAACATTAGTCTATATGTAAGCTATTTTTATATGTAAATAACATTCAGAAACTGTAATTGAAATAAATAAGGATCAATAAATACTGAAGGAAAAAAAAACATAAGAAATGCCATTTATTTATTATTTCATCTGACATGCGCAAGCACGGACCGAAGTGCACAGAGGCGCGCTGTAGATGTGTTGAAGACGGGCTAAAAAAAAAACAAAGTACTTTTATTCACATATTGTTCTCTCTCTTAATATGTACGTGAGTGTAAATGTCAGCAGCATCATATATGCCTAAAGGATTGGAGGTTGTCAGGTAAAAGAAGAGCATATTGATGCAATTCACTCAGTCTGCTATTTTATTCCAACCGTTACTCCTGACCAGACGCGTCCGTAAATATTTAGTTTATACATAGAGTTACACTTCAACTAATTGTAATGGTGCAACGAAAAAATATTTAGTAGTGCGTAAGTTGTAACTTGGTGCCCATTTACGTCAAAACTAGGCTAGGTTGTAACTTACGTTCAGCTCGTGCAACCGGCCCGGGTCTCGAAAAAGAACACAACTTCTGCAGTTTGGCAGTATTTCGGGTTTCGATCTTCCATTTACCGCTGTGTCTCCTTGGTATTTGACTGGTTTGGAGAAAGCCTCAGTAATACAAACCTGACCAGCCGGGCGTTTGCGATTAAGTGAACGAAGACGCATGTACAAACGCGGATAGGTGACATGAATGGAAATGATTCCAGATCGGTGATGTAGTATTTGGTTTCCCACCAAGGTCCATCGCTCATCACAAAATAAATTTGCTGAATGCAGAATAAACTGTATTTTCCTGCGCTTAAACCTGCCAATCTAAAGGAAATGCCATGCATGGCATTTGAGGTAATTTGTGAATTAGCATAGATTTATAGTCTAAATAAAATCTGCAACTGTATATTATTACACTTGTATACAAAACTTTTGTATTATGCTTGTTTAGAGTGCGTGACGTCACGTGCACTACCGCCGGTGGCAATAGACAACCGCGGTGACAACAGACCATCGCGGTGATGCGGTTGTCATGGCGACCGTCACAGTCCTAATAATATGCTGCACACCCCTTGTGAAGAGAATGGATTATTTGGTTTGAAGACGAAGAATCACCTTTACAAGCTCCAGCAGATGGGTGGGGGAATCCAACCACAGCTACATGAGCCTCATCAAGCACAACAACAGCACCAGACATCAGTTTTTCTTCCCCAAGAGGAAGACTGAGACATAGGGAGCGAGATAGAGCCAGGACACCTTCAGCTCCGGTAGATGAACTTCTGAGTGGCAACACGCTCTCATACACACTGCCATTCAAATCTGAAATACAGAGTAATTGGGTTGTTAGTAGTACAAAACTGTCATTTGGATCAGATGATAAGATGAATAAAGAGAGACTTACATAAGTACAACAGGTGTATGTTACTACCCCTGCATGTGGCAGAGAAGCTAATAGGTGCAGAAAGACCAGGTTCAGTCTCAAATCTGTGTTTCACAAGAGTGTTGGGGTTAAATCTCTGAACATACAGGCAGTGCACTCCTCTCTGAGAAAAAAAGGAAAAAAAAGAAAAGTTTAGAGCTGATTTAATGTTTAATTCATTATGCACAGATAATACAAAGATCCAAAAGATTCAAAGAGACTTCAGGAAAAAAAAACCTGTTCTGTGCTGAACAAAATGACAAGCTGGTGCTCTGCCTTAACGATAGTACTCCACCTGTGAAAGGGAATAAACAAAAATCTTACACTTAATTTAAACAGGTCTTGACATAAATGAACACTGAACGTCAAATAGTGAGCCATTGCAGTATTAAAATTGTTAGCATTAACTTCAAAACATTACACTGCACTGCGCAAATCATGCCACTGTTGCAAGAGAACCTATATTTAAAACTGCAAATACATATGCAAATGAAAATTGGGTTTTTGTCATTCACTATGGTAAGATTACAGGAAATTCCAGGCTTACATCATTGCAACCTTTTTTTGCAACATGACATATCTGCTCTGACATGGTGACCACCAGTAATCACAGGGATTTCTCAAACCATCACATTCTACAGTGCAAAAAGAGCAGTGCTAAAACACAATTGATAGAAATACTCTACTAAAAGAACTACAAGAACAGTAATGTGGAAATTTTTTATCAAGTACAGATGGTGATAGAGGCCAAAGTCTCAGTGTCCGGGATCATATCCTCAGAACAAACAAAACAATACAAGGCAAACGAAATAAGGTCCAACACCGCAGAGTTTGAAAGGATGCACTGCCTTTGATGTAGGGTTGGGTGATAAAACAATAACAGTAATTAAATCGCGACAATTTTCCTTGATATAATTATAGCAAAAGATCGATAAATGTCTGATATAAGGTTTACACACTATGCAAACAATACTGCACATGCATGTTACAGACAGTCACACTGGTGCCAATACCAATTTACCTAAAAGACAAGCGTTGCCATTTCTGTTGCAAATGGTAAACATTAAACAGCAAACACATCAAAAGCAGAACGAAAAAGCGCTACTTTTCCGAACCATGCCACAAAGACCATTTAACAGCTTGGCCCAAAACACCAAGCAAATGCATTTATTCGCTAACCATCTCACGTCCACTAAACAGTGCTGTGTGATCCAGTGAAAAGCATTCAATTTGGGCACAGAGTTCTGATCAGGGTTTCTACAGATATGAACAAGTTAAATTTAAGACTTTTTAATACCACATTATATAAAATTTAAGACCTAAACCTGTAATGAAAATATACATTATTACACATACATATGTAATATTTTGTGTTTAAGTGTAAAAAGAAAACAAAACATAATTGCTGTCATAAATGATACTTATTACGACATACAGTAAACTTTTCATATCAGCAGGCAATAATTTAAAAAAAAAAAAATATCCCCACAAAAGTACCACATCACCGAGATATTTGGTGGTGTAAATTTATTCTGGAGAAATATTTTCAGTGTTCTATCAGCTTTTACATGCTTAAATCTGAATATTTTTTATTTATCTTTACAAAGGCCTGTTTTTTTTTAACCTTTTAAATGTAGGCATCATCTTTAATATCAAATTACTACAATGAATCAATAAATTCAATATACACTATGGGGCTGTTACCAGTCAGATTATATAAATTTATACACAGAATTACAACTGCAATAAATAACGTTATGAGATTAAGGTTTTAAATATATTTATGAACATGCAAATAAGATATGTTGGGGGGGGAAACGCATGTTTTATTTCTAAACTACCAGTAGGTGGCGCTAAGTCGCTTAAGCCTGGAATACACCACGTGATTTTTGCCCCAATTTTCCCCCCGATTTTTCTGAACAAGTTGATACTAGTTGAGGAAAGTCGGAGCCAGTCTGCAGATTACAGCTGACAGATTCCACAGAAAATCGCGTAGTTTATGATGGTCACAGACTCCGATTTTTGAGCTTCAGACTTTGATTCTATCCAGTCGGAGGATATCAAACATGTTTGATATTTTCAGCCGATTTTAGAACACGTATGTTTTCATTTGTCATGCGTCTCCTAGCAACAAGGCGCACGTTTCTGCGCGAGTTTGTTGTGATCGGAACAATTTTAAAGTCTGGTAGTGTATTATCTTCAGTGGCGTAGTATATGATGCCCAGTTTTCCCTTTTCACCATTTACAAAGTCGGTAAGTGTATGATGCCTAGTGTTTTAAAAATCTGTTCAGATTTTAAAAGTCGTGTAATGTATTCCAGGCTTTAATGAGCGAGTCAATCATTAATTCAACTGAATAGAGTGGGGGAACTATGACGTCAGAACCGTAATTCACCACGGGTTCCTTCGAGACTATCCTATGGGGTTATATAATGGGGTTATAAATCAATTTGAGTAAAATAAAGCCTGTGGTAAACATAACTTGACGATACTTTAACGTTTTGTTTTACAACGTAAATTACATACATCCATACCCAAAACTAAAAAAATTGAAGCAGTTATGTTCATTTTTGAAAACGTATGTTTTTAATAAGTAACTAGATAAGAACGTTTGGGCTGTGAGTGTGTGCAGTTTACATTGTAGAACAAAACGTTAAAGTATGTCAAGTTATGTTTACCACAGGCTTTATTTTACTCAAATTGATTTATAACCCCATTATATAACCCCATAGGAAAACCTGGAAGGAACCGCGGCAAATTACTCTTCCGGGTTCTGACGTCATAGTTCCCCCACTCTATTAATGATTGACTCTTAGTGTGCGCGACCTTGTAAGTGTGATCCTCTCTGGTAAGTTTCATTCTTAAGTTTGATGTACTGTGCGTGTTATTTTCTTAGAGCGTGGATATTGTTTTAGCATATTTCAAGTACATGCAACGTACTTGGCCAGAGGTTTCGGGATTCAAACTAAACCAGCCAATAAGGAAGCGTGATCGTTCAGCGTGTTAGAACGTGATTGCCGCTTGGTAAGTTTGGCTCTTGCTGGAGGGGAGCCAAATTGGGCATTATTCCAGTAGTGATTAATCATTTTTGTTCTTTTAAAAAGGCATTTGGGATCTCCCCTTCTCTGTCCAACCTTGTGCATCGAGTGTGGTTGTGGGGAGTCGCCATTGTTCTGCAGCCAAAGATAGCAGGAACATACACTCATCTGTTCTGTTTGATGTTGTTTTGCTCCAGTGTGTTCCGGACATTTATTTTTATTTTCTTGTTAGTTGTGGGTTTTGCTCTGCAACTTGGTTTCTTTTTTTTTTTTTGAAACATTGTTTGATTATTTGTATGTGATTTGCTTTTGTTTGTTTGTTTGGGTAATCCATTCGAGGGTAGAGTGGTTGAAATACTGCTGATTGTTTTGTTTCCCCTTTTGAACTTATTGCCATCAGTGAGAAAGATCATATCTATTTTAACAATCTTGTAGTTTTGGGGATTTATTAGTTTCTTTGTGTAAGAGGGTTGTCTACATTGATTCATATTTGTGGTCATTTGTTTAGATGTGGGTGACTGGTTGTGTGTGTGTGTGTGTGTGTGTGTGTGTGTGTTTTGTTCATAGGAGCTGGGGGCTACCGGCAGGAGTTTCCTGTTGATCCACTCGCATGCTGGTGGTGGGTTGAACACTGAGTGAGTTGTTGCAGTGTGGAGCACGGATTGGGGTGTGAGTAAGGTTGGTTTGTTTGTTTTGTTTTCTTTTTTTTTTAATTGATTGATAGTATTCCTGTCCTTAAGCCCTCTGCCCTATATGTAACTTCGAGTTTTTGTTTGGTATTTTGTTACAGTGCTTGTGTGAACTCCTTTTCTTTTGTGTGTAAACTCTTTTATGGTCCAAATTGAGGCTGTGGCCCTCTGCTGTGTGTTACTGACTTGATTTTATGTCTTAATAAAGATACTTTTGCATGTTGCTCATGTCTCTGGTCCATTTTAGTGCACAAACTTGTGTGCTTTAGTTCCAATTATTCTCTGTAATATATCCAGTGGTGGAAATGGCCAGAATTCACTGGGGGTGACTCGAGCTTAGAAATTTGCACATATTACGTTGCACATATTTCGTTTTTAATATTACATTCTTGAGGACTCAATGCTTACATTTTTTTTTCTTTTTTTAAAACCTTTGTAATGCCATTTTCCTAACTTTATTAAATGTCATCTTTTGTGCCCAAAATTTTAGATATATAAACTTTTATCAAAAAATTTTAACTACACAATAAATTCAATTAAAATAATAAGATATAACAATAACAATCAGGAAGAATAAGTTTTCAGTCAAATGAAATCAGCATCAACAATTCATCTTTGCATGGCACAGAAGAGCACAAATGTGTCATTAAGGAATATTTACAGAATTTAAGAAATTTTTGCCAAGACTCAGAGGTGGCATTAATGCATCTCATAATAACAATGTTATGAGATTAATGTTTTAAATATATAAATTCCAATTAATTAAATGACTCAATTTATACTTTAAAAATGAAACGGAAACTGCCAGTAAGTGGCATCAAGTCACTGTCTTTGTCACTGAATCATTCATTCAATCGATTCATTCAAACGGCTGATTCATTTAGTTAACGAAGCAAGTGACTCTTTATGAATGGGTCATTGAATCATTGACTCACTAGATTTGTTCAAAAGTAACGATTCATTCATAAACGAAGCAGCGCTGTGTCAAAGACTTGAGCAGAGGCTCAGCTGTGACTTTGTTTTTTAACTATATTTTTGTTGACGAAAGAGAAAAATGTTCCTAAAATGTAAGTCACTTAATATTAACTTTTGTATAAAATCAAAAATGTATAAACTGTTGTATATTTCACATTTGCAAACTCTCTCGAATCATTAAAAAGCTGTTACCCTCCATTCATCGTTATCTCACAAACTTCCATTTTAATGAAGCACTCTACACTGAACACGAATATATTATTTACATCGTCTCTACACTTTGTTCGTTACAATGAATGACAACAACTGCAGTCTGCCGTCACAGTCTGTGCTGTGAGGAGCAGCACGCGCAGCGATAGAGAAGCGTTTCTATTGGCTGCAGTCTGCAGGTATCATATGGCAAAAGATGGCATTGCGCAGCGAACCATAAATACAGCGCTACATTTATATGCAGAACTGGGATCACTTTCGTAGTCTTTTGAATGGAAAAAATATAGAAATCACTTTAATTTCCAAATAAACCTAACCAGTTGGAAATGAAACGCCATCCCCCCTCGAAATTCACTCCCTGGACTCCGTCCCCCCGCGATGCTTCGATGCTTTGCTGTTACACATTTTTTGTGTGTTATATGCAAGTGAAATCCCCAGAGACAGATAGACCTAACAGCTAAAAACAAACCATCCATTCTGGACAGAAATTCATATTTGACACTGGCATAGAACATACAATAAACAATATACATACAGTTACATATACTAAAACACATGAAACAAAATTAGGGTAATGTATATGTAATAAATTTAAATACATATGACGGATACAATCCAAAAGACATTTAGGCTAAATCTGTCAGAGTGATGTACATCTGAAATAGCTATTTACAGTGCAACCTTTGCATATCAGTCATTTACAGTGCTTGGTGTATCCTTATAATAATGGATACAACACTGATATGTGCATCCTGGCGATAACAAAATGCAGGCTATTCAAAAAAAAAAAAAAGCGCTTTGAAGTTGCCGAAAACATTGTGGATGATTTTAATCTTAGACTTTGATCTAATCTTTGATCTTAGACATTAAAGTTTTTACATTGTAATGTAGGTCATCACGTATTGTAATGTAGGTCAAAAACCCTTGCTACATGTACTGCGTTAGACTTCACTTAGACCAAGTCGTTAGACTAAGTCGCTGAGGATAAAAACATCTGCAAAATGATTAAATGTAAATAAAAGTATGAATTTACTCGAGACCCACTACAGCGCATTCATGTAAAACATCCACTACGTAGTGGATATAGTCAAAGGTATTATATAGTCTTTGATATAGTCCAGCTACATATGTCATCGTGCTACAGGCTGCAGCGAGGACCGACTCGAATCATTCAGTAACCAAACACCACCGAGTTTCTTGGAGATTGTGCAATACTTCTGCTATAATCCTTGTTTAGAAGTAATGGAACCGTTGGTGAAATGGAACAAAACAGTAAATATTGTGTCTGAAAATGTAAGTAACAATATCTAGGCTACTTGACTACTTGTTTATTGAACTAAAATTAATGTAACATTTACAATCATTCTCGCATTTTGATGCTTCGCTGTTATTTTTGTCACTTATGTTTTAATCAGGCTATTTGCCCGGTCGGTCAAGTAAAAAAACAAAACCTTTTTAAACTAGCAAGAAGTATGGTCAGCTAGCTGTAGCTCGACCTGCATTTTTATTTAATTTTTTTAGGGAATATTAGATAAAGAAGGTTCGACCTGTATTCTGTTACTGCAATATGTCTGATGACGTAGTAACTACCGTGGGGGAAAAAAATAAAAATCTTAGGTCTGTCCAATCAATGACTGTAAACAGTCATTATGCTGCATTCACGTGCCATCGAAATTATCATAAATACAAGTGGCCATTCAAGTTCAATACTTATCGTATTTACGATAAGTCCGATAGCACGAATGCAGCATTAGGTCCGTCAGACTTGATATTTTAGCGTTAATGTGACCAAAAATATTTAAGACCCATCGAATATTAATTTAAGACATTAAGACTTTTTAAGGCCTTATATTAAGAAAACGTTATTTAGGACTTAAGACATTTTAAGGATCCGCGGACACCCTGTCTGATACAAAGCACAAATGTCTCAGTGATTTTAACTAGTTTAAAGCCAGGTGTAATAGCACTGACATTCTCAACACCAGTGTTGCCAACTATTTTTCAGGGGAAGTTGCTAAAGGAAGGTTGATTTGTTGCTAAAAGTTGCTAAAATTACATCATTAAGTAAAATCACAATGCAAAACTGTGTCACTGCATCAAATCTCAGCAAAAAATACATTTTATACATGTTAATTTAGATTTGTTCGTAAAATAATATAAATGCATGATGTAATATTAAAATGTAAATAACCGTTTAAATATGTAAAATGTTTGAAAACGTACACATTTTTGAACGATTACAATTTAAGGTTTTTTATTAGCTAGTAAACAAGTAAAACCACACATTCTGAACCGTTATGGTTTTAAGCAGTGTATTAGTATTTAGTTAGTGTGCTAAACTCTAAGAAAAGTCTGTAAAATAGCGCACACTCTATATTGAAGGAATTCTCTGTATTGATTTTTCCACAGGTTTTTTACCTGCATTTTTAATTACGCATTGTATTTTGTGTTTTCGGGTTACAGCAGATAACGGATAATGTCCTGGAAAATTATTAGTACCTTTTCCATTTTTCTAGATATTTTTCTTACAGTGTACTTAACTGATCAACAATCACAAGTACAAGCTACAAACAAATTGTATCATTAATGAATAATTAAGTTATGAAATTATTTTTTACTATTATCATTATTAAATTAAACAATTGCAAATAGCAACTAACTTAATTCACGTGATGTGTGCACTACTAGGCATCTTTGTTTTTCTCTTTGTGTAATTTAAATGGTAAATGTTCCTTTTTATCATCTGAGTCACTTCTCAAAAGTTGTTAGCTAAAAGTTGCCAAATAAATTTTAAAAATAGCTAAATTTGTTGCTAGGTGCTTTTGGAAGAAAAAGTTGCTAGGGTAGTCTGAAAAGTTGCAACAAAATTGCTAAGCTGGCAACACTGCTGTGGAAAACATTGTTGCAATTCAACAACCCAGTTAGAACACATTTTAATTCACAAATCACCAACACTTACCATGGATGTACTGTAGGAACACTAACTGTAACCTTGTGTTTTTTTGGGGCAGAAATGTGGGATATTCAAATCGAATATTACCATTTTATTAATGTAAAAATAGTAGCAGTTTCTGTGCATTTTCTTAAATACCATGAAAACAATAGTTACTTTTATCCATGGTAGTGAGGTGCAATGCGTGATTTTCTAAAAGATAAAACACGTACTATTAATTTGTGAAAGAGCAGTCTGATGAAAAAACAATGGTTTTGCCATCTTCCACTCAGAAAAAAGATTTTTTTTTCCTTACATTTAAAAGTTAAGTCTTTTGCCAGCCTGAATATACACAATGACTTGGTTAATTGTTTTTTTCATCTTGAATTTAATAGTTTTGTACTTGCTGTTCACAGACTCACCAACTGAAAACCCCAGCCAGTAAGTTTTCAGAACTCTATTTAATAATATAAAGCCATGCTTAAAAAGGATTCTATAGTCAGAAGTCTGTGATCTCTGACCTGATAATCTCATCCTCTGCCAAAACGTGCTCTATGGGCTGTTGTGGGGAAGCCAGCAGTAAGTCCAGAAACCTGACAGCCCCACAACAAAACAGCACCACCGGCTCAGAGTCAGTAGCTGACAGCACTCTGAGAACATCAGCTGAAACCTGAAAAAAGTCAGAAAAAAAAAAACATCTTAGATGCTACAGTTCAAATGTTACACTTGGTATTAACATCAGTTTCAGACAATTTATTTGAAATGGTATAACTGGAGTCCAAAATGTTTTTGAAATAGTCCAATAGTTCAACTTTTGGAGGTGATCGAAAATGCAAGTAGCCACATGGATTTTGCAGTGTAAATGTCAACCATTTGTCTGATCAAAACAGCTCTTTCCTAGAGAAATCAGATAACAGGGTCTAAGGTACACCACAATAGTCAAATAACACGATTTGAACGTAAACTGTTGGGAGAATATCGGATGTCTCTACCAGTATATTGAATCCATGTGCATTCAGTTTTAAATTTAGCTGCTGGTGTCTTTGTTAATGAATCAACAAAAGAAAGAAAGAAAGAAAGAAAGAAAGAAAGAAAGAAAGAAAGAAAGAAAGAAAGAAAGAAAGAAAGAAAGAAAGAAAGAAAGAAAGAAAGAAAGAAAGAAAGAAAGAAAGAAAGAAAGAAAGAAAGAAAGAAAGAAAGAAAGAAAGAAAGAAAGAAAGAACACTGCTCTTGAATGAATCACTTTAGTAGCCCTAATAATGATTAATCCAATTTTAATTAAGTATTCAGACCCCCTTAAATTTTTCACTCTTTGTTATATTGCAGCCATTTGCTAAAATCATTTAAGTTCATTTTTTCCTCAATGTACACACAGCACACCATATTGACAGAAAAACACAATTGTTGATATTTTTGCAGATTTATTTAAAAAAAAACTGAAATATCACATGCCAGAAATGCAGTTGCAAGAAATGCAACTTGAATCTCTGTTACTCAAGGAGAAAGCTATCAATTTTATGCAGTGATAACACCAGATTCTCAGGACCAGAGCCCATCTCAGAGAGTCAAAAAAAAAAAAAAACAGTGAAAATGTGTGCTGTGCTCAGATGAGTGGGTTTTCAGTCCCAAAGACACCATCCAGATTTTCATCAGTGACAGATGCGAAAGCACACGTCTGTCATGGTATGGGGGTGTAGCAGTGCAAACAGCATGGGTGACTGGCTTATGTGTTAAGGTGCCATTGACATGGAGACATTTACTGGGAGTTTACATGGTTATTAGATCAAGACAATGCCAGGTCTCATTCTGCATGTGCTACAACAACATGGTTTCATAGACACATGTGCATGTGACTGACAGGCCAGCAGATCTGTCTCCTATTGAATATGTATGGCCCATCATGAAAAGAAGAATCAGACAATGATGACCACAGACTGATGGGCATCTGAAGTCTTGTGTCTAGCGAGATTGGGCAAAATTTTGATCACAAAACTTAAATAGTATCCTCAATTCACAAGCAATTAAAGGGAAAGATGATGTGACCGTGTTAAACATGCCTCTGTCCCAACTCTTTGGGAGTGTGTTGCAGCCATCAAAATCAAAATTAGTTTATATTTACAAAATAAAATTTGGCCAGTAAAAACACTGAATATTTTTCTTTGTACTTCAGTCAATTAAATATAGGTTAAAGAGAATGAGCGCATAACATTTTCTTGATTGTATGGAATTTCACAAAACGTCCAAACTTTTCTGGAATTGGGGTTGTAGAAAGATGGGAAACTTCTCATTTTCAAAAAAGTTATTATTTTAGTGCAGGACTGATTTATATCTGTCTTAAATCATTAAATTTATATTTTTGTTATCAATTAAATTGCAAATCTAGCTTTTTTTTATTGTTGTGGTGTGCCAGCTATAATAAAAAGAATAAAAATTTCTTGAGCAACAATCAGCATGATTTCTGAAGGATCATGTGACACTGAAAGCTGGAGTAATAGAGCTTTAGCATGAGAGGAAAACACATTATTAAAATGTATTTAAATAAAACAATACTTTCAAATTGTAGATTTACTGTTTTTACTGTATGTTCTGTCAAATAAATGCAAACTTACAGCAGAAAGGATTTCTTTCAAAACCATTACTGACTTTTTTTGAATGGTGGTATAGGCTATATTTTATTTAATATATTATGACATACATATATTTTTTTAACCCATATAACATTGAATGGCAAATGACATTGATGCTATATTTGATTTGACTGGACTTGAGTTCCCCAAGTAGAAAAAAAAAAAGGCGGAGGCGGAGCGCAAGCGATGCTCGTGGACCCAAAATCCTGCCGCTTCCACAAGCACGGCGCATCGCGGCAGGCGCCGCCAAAGATGTATGCTACTATGGGAGATCAATGCTTAATTACAATAAATAAATAAATAAAACTTGCTCAGAATAAGTTTAACCATATAAAACTGAGGTTGCTTCAATTTTTGCAGGTGTTACTGATTTTAAAAATTTTTTGTTATCCCTGCATCCTAACTCAAGCTACTATCAAATGTACATTTCTAAGAGACGAAAAAAGTGATATGATGATTATTATTATTATTAACTAACCTGTTTCTTGATTTGAAACGATATCACTCAGAAACTAAGAAATTATTTTTTTCTATTTAGATATTTATTTTAAGGAAAATTAATGGTCTGGTTTCTACAACTTTCACTTTAGAGCAAAAAACTGGCTTTAAACTATAAAATTTGACATTTATCGTGATAATTATCGATATCGGCTGATATGGAAAAACAATCTGTTCAATAGGACATGTAAACCCTTGATCGGATTGAGAACTGAAACTAGAAAGTTCTGCAATGTGCAATGACAGTAGATACGTACAAAAGATCAAATCTGACTGGAAGTTTGTGACATAAACGCGCACATCAACTGGATTATTTTATTTAGCGTTCATACACCTGGTGCAATGCTACGCTAGGCATGATGCAAGCGTTATTTTTACATCCAGCACCATGTTGTTTAAATAGCAAATGCACTTGCGCCCATCTGATCAACCATGAGCGTGCTGCAGGGCTCGCAAAATTTCAAAATCCCTGGTAGCCCTTCAGATTTTGGTGCCAGAAAAATAATTTAACTAGCCCAAATTAAAAAAAAGACGATTTTATTTTTATATACACACACATATTCACACGGTCATGGCCTTTAGATTCCCAGCTCCATGACGGTGCTTCTTCTCTTCAGTTCACCCCACACATTTTCTATAGGGTTCAGTTCAGAGGACTGAAACGGCCATAGCAGAAGCTTGGTTTTGTGCTAAGTGAACCATTTTTGTGTTGTTTTTGAGGTTTGTGTTTGGATTATTGTACGGTTGGAAGATCCAATTATAAGATTTCTAACAGAGTCAGTCACTTATTGATTTTTTATCTGTTGGCATTTGATAGAATCCATGATGCAATGTGTCTAAACAATATAACTTTAACAAGATTTAACTTTACTTACTGTTGCTTTAAAAGCCTTTTCCAAGTTGACATCATCTTCTTTCCAAACTCTGACGACCTACAACACAAAAACCATGCCTAAATCAAGTTCTTAACATGTGAAATTGAATTGGTCTTCTGGGGAACATCATGTCTGTCTTCTTACCTTGTCATCTGTAACGACCACATATTCCTGGGACTGCGTGTTAAACACAGCAGGGCAAGAGATTATCTGTCCCTGTTTCACTGACCAACTGCCCGTAGGCCTCTGATCAGACACCTAGTCATCAGGAAACGGTTAAACAGTAATACAAATAACTATAAAATTTCGTACGAAATAACATGTAACGTTACAGAATGGATTAATAGCATATGATGCTGCTGGAGAAATTCCTGGAGTGTGACTGTGTTATTTAGGTTTAACGTGGCACGCTGTAGCACCGCGTGCAACAGTTTCTCATTAGACAGTATTTATATCTAACTCCTTTTACCTTGTAAATGGTAATAAATCTCGAAGAGTCAGTGACGAGAACTTGGTCGATATCTCTACCCTGTTCAACTCCCAGAATCCCAATATTAGAGGAATTTTGCACTGCTCCAACTCCACACAACGTGTATCCTTCATACAGCGCTGCCATGTTTTTCCGTGATTTCTTCTATCACGAGACTCGTCCCACAGTAAATCCACTTCTTCTTATATTTTACGGCGGTTGGAATCCAGCGTATTGGTGCATTACCGCCACCTTCTGCTCCGGAGTGTGGGTTAACAGACTAAATCACCCGCTCTCCCTCCTTCCCCCACGCACACATACTCACCCCTGCGGCTGCCCTGCTTTATAATATTAATAATAATAATAATAATAATAATAATAATAATAATAATAATAATAATAATAATAATAATACTTCAACCTTCCTCACTATTCCTTTAACTCTTCATATCCTATAAAAACACTGGTTTCTCTTAAGAAGTTTAAGAATTCTCGTCTGTGCCCTGTGCTCAACAACCCTTTTAATGTGATATGAACCCCTATCTCCCTCAGCTCATTCCTCAACACCTCTCTGTGCTCCATACCTATTGCATCTCAATACCACGTTCTACTGACTCCTCTTCCTGACAACCCTCACACATTCCAGTATCATGCTTCCCTATCAATTTAAGTGTTTTATTTAATAGGCAATGTCCCAGTCTTAGCCTAGTTATCACCGTTTCTTCTCTCCAATTTCCACTATCAACAATTTTATGTTTAACATCCCTTTGGATTTGATATAAGTGCCTCCCTTTCCCTTCTCCATCCCACCTCAATTGCCACTTTTGATTTATTTTATCCCATATCACACTTTTAACCTATAAAAGTCTACACAAATGTATTTAAAAAAACATTGAATGAAGGGTTATTTTCAAATACAGTCAACATTCAGCAATGCTAATGTTGACTAAACTAATAAAACAAATCCAGCCAAAGCTGAGATCATTCTGCAGGTGCACGCGCCTGAGTGACTTTGCGGGAGAAACAGCATCATCTTGCCAAATCCATGCGTCTGGTAAGTTGCACTAAATAAATGTTATGTTTTAGACAAAATTTATTGACAAAAACGTACATATCCGATGTTTTTGAGTCGATATTTAGAAGTGTTTTATACGGTGACGCATTGCTGCCTCACACATATTATTTTTTCCACTCAATTATGTCGTAATAACGAGATCTTATGTCGTTAAAACGACATCTTTTCTCGTTAAAACGACATATTTTTTTCTCATAATAACGTATTATGTCATGAATATTTCCCGTTATAATAGATGGTAGCCTACATTATGTGAGCAAGCTGATTGTCCGTGCTACTGTCCTGACATAATCTGCACGCTGCTGAAGTTATGAAATACACTGTTTTAAATGTATTTTAATGTATATGGTTTTAATTTGTAGCGGCATGTTTATTAGGATTAATCTCCAATCTGTCTACACAATATAGTGCTATCCAATAACTGCACTCAGACCCATGACTCATTTAGGCTATATGATCAGATCAAAACAGCTATTTTTGAATATCCACTCTGGGCTTATTATTATTATTATTATTATTATTATTATTATTTCGTTCTGTTTGGCAAACGGGAAAGCTTTTTCGTATTTTTTGTTCGTGGGTTAAAAAAAGAGCTTATGCTATAGGCTATTTGTGCGTGGGCCAGCCTAAAAACGCCACTTTTCAACTCAGTCTTGTCTATCCCATCACACAGAAGAGTTCATCTGTTATGAAATATAATGTTTGGAGAAACATTTCATTCGCGATGTGTCTGCCATTACTTCAGTGGGTTCCGTATCATAGCAACCAAAGAGTACAGTAGTAGTGTTGGGGTTACACTGAATGTCAAGATTTTTGATTGATGACCGACAGCTGTTGACCTTTGACCTTAGGGATTAACTTTATGGCTTTTTAATGATCGCAGCTGTGTTATGACATATGTATGACAGGTGTTATGACATGTGTTTGTAATATATCATGTTTATATATCCTGATCCGTGAAATAAGAGAGCGGTTACATTGTTTGTTAATGCGTGGCAGCTGTTTGGGATATAGTATACCGGACCTCCGATTCGTAACGCGACATGTGTTTGTAATGTATCATCTTTATCTATCCTGAAATAAGACGGCGGTTACATTGTTTGTTAATGCACAGCTGTTTGGGATATAGCATACCGGACCTCCGATTCGTAACGCAACATGTGTTTGTAATGTATCATCTTTATCTATCCTCAAATAAGAGAGTGGTTACATTGTTTGTTAATGCGCAGCTGTTTGTGATATAGCATGCCGGACCTCCGGTTCGTAACACAACATGTGTTTGTAATGTATCATCTTTATCTATCCTCAAATAAGAGAGTGGTTACATTGTTTGTTAATGCGCAGCTGTTTGTGATATAGCATGCCGGACCTCCGGTTCGTAATGCAACATGTGTTTGTAATGTATCATCTTTATCTATCCTCAAATAAGAGAGTGGTTACATTACTTGTTAAAGTGCAGCTGTTTAGGACATAGCATGCCGGACCTCCGGTTAGTAACGCAACATCTGTTTAAATCGGATTGATGGGACAGCAGGTGCTCTTATGTGGTGTAACGCCGTCCCATAGGTTTCGGTCAGTCTGCTTGGATGTGAGAAAGAGATATTTGTTTAAGGACAATTTGAAAAATAAGTAAAAGAAAAACAATTTTAAGTTAGAGATAGTTCTTAAAATTCAAGGTGATTTATTGTTATAGCCAGTGCGGTCAATGCATTTTTAGATGTGTAAAATTACATCACTAAAGGAGACAATAAATGAGTAATAATGAGAGGAAAATAACTCTCTCTCTCTCTCTCTCTCTCTCTCTCTCTCTCTCTCTCTCACACACACACACTCACACACACACACACACACACACACACACACACACTCAGGCAGATATACCAGACTAGAGGAACCAGGGGTCCTCTCTCTCACTCTCTCTCACTCACACACACACACACACACACACACACACACACACATTCTATTGGTTGTATTCTCAGCATTATAATGAGATAAAGAATTAAAAACTAAGCTTAAGGAATAAAATAAATATTGCAATAAAAAACTTTGAGTACAATGAAAATGACTTGCATTTGAGAAATTACGTCTTTACACATTGACAGCATATCCTCAAATAAAAGGCTTGCAGATAGTTGAAGCTAAATTAGAAATTATCTGAGTGCAGAGTACTTCCCCATGGTTCAGTGAAATGAGAGGCAGGGGAAGGGGGAGGTGGACCAGCCATCACACACACACACACACACACACACACACACACACACACACACACACACACACACACACACACACACACACACACACACACACACACGCTCAGGCAAACTATACCAGACTATAGGAACCAAGAGTCAAATATGGAAAATATCGAGTAACGCTGGGGGTAAAAAATATTTGAAAAACATCACCGGTCATCTGACAGTGGCTTGGCTTACTCCTCGATTAATTATAGAGGTTCAAATGCTTACACTAGTTGTAGGCATCGCTAAAAATATAAAAATGTAAATTTTTACAGGAGCGGGAAAAGAGATTGTCGTGTTATGGTTAGGGTTAGGATCAATTATAAACACCAAATGGCAAAAAATAAAATAAATAAATAAATAAATAAAATAATATATATATATTAGCGGGCCAAAGGATAAGGGCTATTGTCCCGAACATGTCTGGACTTGCCATAGATGTAGTGATTTTAATTCTCCATCAATACCTACAGTAAACCTATCCATCACAGTAAACTTTCTACATTTATTTTTCATTAAAATTTTCAAAAACATAATTTGGTATAATTTATAATTTAAAAAGTTGTTATGCTCATGGAGACAAATTTTGCAGAGGTCAATCATTTGGACTATTACTACACATATGGTTTGTGGGACACTCCATACAGACGTAATTAATGTTTTGTTTTGTTTTTTTACTTTACAGATTCTAGACCTACCCATCACACAAAAATTTCTGCACGTGATTCCATTTTTTATTAAATTTTGTTTGTAAGCGATCTTAATTATGAGGACTCAAGAAATTTCATCATAAACCACATTTGCAATGTTATATCAGTGTAATACACGTGTCATTATACAAATTTGTGTTCTGAGAAATCATATAAACAAGTATACACATTCAAAAACATTTCAAGCTAAAAAGAGACTTATCTCTATTTTAAAGAATATGGAAATAAATAAAATATAGATTTATATATGACATCATATTAACAAACATGTTACTCGGGCAAAGCAAGCCATTTATCATACATTTTAAACAAATTTTAGTTTTTCACTAACCACGCATAAACGTTGTTTTCTCAATAACAAAAACACAAACATGTACATTCATGCTGCTCACATATTACTGTAGCCCAGTTTGTGACAAATACAGTATAATCAGACTTTAGCCATTATTATATTTTTAAGATACTGAAAAAACACAAGTGTCAGGGTATGTCAAAATTTCTCCAATTCCCCAAAGACCCACCATTTTAAATAAAACATTGTTTAGTATGTTTGTAAATATTTTAATTATAATGACTCAAGAAATATCCTCATAAACTGCATTTATGTAATTATAGCATTGTAAAACACATATAATCATACAATTGTCTTGATAAATCATATAAACAAGTGCACACACACACACACACACACACACACACACACACACTGACACCATTCAGAAAGGTCAACAGTCTAGGTCTGCACTGAGCGCTAAAAGCTAGTTTTCCAGCTTTTTCAAGTGTTCCATCTCCCCAAAATCATATATTGCCCATTTTATACTTTTTAATGTAGCTTGAACATTTGGATAAATGTTGGCAAATGTATCTTCATGACCGTTGTGTTTTGATTCAATGTCATCAACCGATTCTCTTTAATTTATAATATTTACATTTATTATTTCTACAAAGGTTCATGCTACAGTACTTTTATCAGTCTAATAAATATGCGGTCAATACATGATGAAACAATAATCGTGGTACCAAATAAGTTTTACACAATGTTTTTAAGAAAGGGATGTTTTAAAATACAACTAAACCAGACGACAGATTAGTTTTTTCTTTTTAACAAACCTACGTTTCAACTAATTTGGTTTTTCACATCCAAGCGGAATAGCTCTTATTTTCTAAGTACCAATACTGGACTCCAGATGCAACTTCTTAACCGAACAAAGAAAACATATTTTCACATTCATTCTACATAGTTTTTATATTTTGCACGAGTACCGTGGGTTCATGCCTTTTTTAAAGGCTTGTCTGATGCTTTAGATGCATCAGAATGTGGATTTTTTTCAGTATCCAACATGCAATTAAAGAGTTGTATCAGTTGTTTCAGCTGTTTATTACCATTTTCTTAGGTTATTATTTTACTCACATATACAATAGGTTTAGAATAACCTTATCGTCCATCCTTTTCCCATTTACAGACCCCCATGCACAATTGTAAATTCAAGAGGCCTAGTTAGCACCATTTAATAAAAGTGCCACAATGCATTCAGAATACAGAAAACCCCCTCTCGATCTATTACGACAGGAGTTTTACTTAGTCAAATGATCAGGATTACGGATGATACTGTACACATTTTGTTTGTTGGACCGTTATGCCACTACTATGACTGTACTGTAGGTGAGGCCTTCTCTCTCGGAGAGCCATCAGCATTCACTGTTTATATAAATAAATGAAAATTAAGAAAATTTCTTGAGAGTGTTTGACTAAGTCGTTATTTCTTTTTAGGACGATTATTCATCTATTTCATGTAAGACCCCATTAAGCATCGACACACAAATTAAGGCGTGCTATTTTACACTTACAACTGAATTGGCATATCTTACCATTGTGCTCAAAGCTACACATTCAGTAAAGTTTGAGGTCGTACTCAGTCTTGAAAAGGCTACAGACACAAAATATCAAAGGCATTTTTTAGTGCTCTCTATGTAACTCGCAAGTAAATATCGTATGAATACAGAAAATCCCCTCGTGATCATTAGGGTATATTTTTATAAGCGTTGTTTTAAATGACCTTTTCCTTACGGCGCTAGATTTAGACCTCTTGCTCAGATGTGCACATTTTATTCGTCGTACTCGTTTTAAACATTACCGCTCGACATTAAAGCGTAGGTAATGTTATCACAATTAAGAAACATAACATTACACTACATGCCCTTGAAAATTAAGAAAATTTCTTGAGAGTGTTTGACTAAGTCGTTATTTCTTTTTAGGACGATTATTCATCTATTTGATGTGAGACCCCATTAAGCATCGACACACAAATTAAGGCGTGCTATTTTACACTTACAACTGAATTGGCATATCTTACCATTGTGCTCAAAGCTACACATTCAGTAAAGTTTGAGGTCGTACTCAGTCTTGAAAAGGCTACAGACACAAAATATCAAAGGCATTTTTTAGTGCTCTCTATGTAACTCGCAAGTAAATATCGTATGAATACAGAAAATCCCCTCGTGATCATTTGGGTATATTTTTATAAGCGTTGTTTTAAATGACCTTTTCCTTACGGCGCTAGATTTAGACCTCTTGCTCAGATGTGCACATTTTATTCGTCGTACTCGTTTTAAACATTACCGCTCGACATTAAAGCGTAGGTAATGTTATCACAATTAAGAAACATAACATTACACTACATGCCCTTGAAAAGGCTATAGACATAGTCGTTTATACAGGAAATATGTTTGCGCAACAGAAATATGTATCAGTATAACAAATACCTAATAGTGAAATCCTCTCTTCTAAATTTGTTAAAGTTTTAATGCTGATTTTGATTCCCTATCCCGCTAGCTGATACCATTCTATACTTTTTCAGTGTTTTTAGATAAGGACTATTCTCAGAATCTGGTCAATCATGTCGCAAGTGTTTGCAGGAAAATATGAACAAATACATTATAAGAAAATAAAAGGATAGTCCTTCTACAAGAGATGTCTACGAAGCGGCCGCAAGAGACAAGGCCTCGACATGAAGAGCGAGTCTCTGTTACAACTATTACGTATAAAATGACGCATGGATGACGTCATGGATGTGCTATTTGCTTTGTACTCCTCTCTAAACAACACTTCAATAAATAAATCACAGATGTCATGTAGTTAATTTAAGCGAGAGGAGGGATGATTTTGACCGTTTTAGTCGGTCATTGAGTTTTAGGTCTGATCCAGGAAACAGCAGTACAACTGCAACCGAGCGTTGTCATGTTAGTCTTAATAACCTGTTTTTTTTTAAGAAAACATGTGGAGCAATTTTTAACATCTCTTCATTTTCACAATTGTAAATGTTTGTTTAGCTTAAATATTAGTTTAAGTCGGCTACATAGGTGTCGGGCATGAAGCTTATATTTATTTATTTTTAAAATAATTATGATAGAGTTACAAGTCTCGGTTGGTTGGGTGAAAACTCGACAGTAAAAGTGTCAGGGACTAGAGTGTTACTCAAACAGTCTGCCGTGTTATCTTTTAATAATTCTATTTTATCGCATGTTACTAAGACAAATTCTGTAACACTGATCATAAACATGTTGAAATGAATATAAACGTGCAAATCTATAATATAGCCTAACGATACAACAGACTGATCCCTGCTAAGTACGCCTAAAATTGTTTTTTTCATCGCCTTACACTATGAAACCGGAAAAATTTTATGTTTCCACGACTTGGATCATTCTTTCTGTTTGAATTCGTTTAGGCCAGTTTCCCATCTAATTGTAATTGCTAGGCCTCACGGTTTGTTTGCTAGTTTTTTTGCTGTCATGTTAACGAGCTCTTTGTTCATATGCAGCTGTATTTCTGTGACTTTGCTTGATTTAATAAAGCATGCTTTAAACCTCGGCTTCATTCGAGACATGTCCGTTATCCTAGTTAAGATACAAGATCATTTCTTAATAATTCTTTTCCGTCTACTCGTTTTCTTTTTATTCAATCGACTAAAAAATAAAAACCTTCTCAGAGGTTCTCACAAACTACTTGAGTTTACTCTTGCACAGTTTGCAAGAAATGTACGATATCACAGTTGGTGATAATGTACGATAAAACAGTTAAAGTGCACGTTTTATGACTGTTGAAGGCGTTACGTCCTTGGTTGATTGACGTCTACAGCCCCAACCTACATTCAGAATTTGGTATTTAAATAAGGTTTAGAGGCCACATAGTTAACCGGAGAAGACATTGCAGTCTCCTGTTACAATGGATGCTGCTGTTCCAAACAGTCCTGAAACATCTAGAAGAATGATGTCTGTAACACCGCCAAGAAGTTCTGTTGAAATGAGACAGGACCTGACTTTAGCACCGAGGAAAAATCAAGGGAAGAGCCTAAGAAAGGTTCTCATTGAAGATGAAGATATCGTGAAACAAGATTTCACTGTGTCTTGTGATCGTGTGGGGAGATTTGTGTTTGACAAAGAGTTGCAGATTGTAAAACTCTACGTTTTGGAATCTTACGATGAGTATACACCCGAATGCTCCTACCTGCTTTTGACCGCCATAGACTGGACATACTTCTACAATCAAATTTGGAGAAACTTTATTACGGATGAAAACATTTGGTACAATTTCCAGTGGAAAAAGAAAAAGAAACATTACAATATCATAGTTCAGCTTTTGATTATACCGAATACACAATTATACTGAATACACAGACTGATTATTCGGTTTAAAATAAATTTAACTTGACTGAAACAGCTCGTCTATCTTTGAAAAAATGGTGTTTAACACAGGTACGTCGCTTTGCTCGAAATATAGACTCTTTTTGCAGCATTCGAAAGGGTTGACCTCAGGAAGAGGCCAGTCTCGATCATACTCATCAGAGTCAGAGTCATGAAGCGTTTTGTTCCAACAGGATGATATGGATATGTAGTCTGGCGGCTTGCTCGCATTATACCTCATGCCAGGCATTGAACCATCCCACTGGAAATTGTACCAAATGTTTTCATCCGTAATAAAGTTTCTCCAAATTTGATTGTAGAAGTATGTCCAGTCTATGGCGGTCAAAAGCAGGTAGGAGCATTCGGGTGTATACTCATCGTAAGATTCCAAAACGTAGAGTTTTACAATCTGCAACTCTTTGTCAAACACAAATCTCCCCACACGATCACAAGACACAGTGAAATCTTGTTTCACGATATCTTCATCTTCAATGAGAACCTTTCTTAGGCTCTTCCCTTGATTTTTCCTCGGTGCTAAAGTCAGGTCCTGTCTCATTTCAACAGAACTTCTTGGCGGTGTTACAGACATCATTCTTCTAGATGTTTCAGGACTGTTTGGAACAGCAGCATCCATTGTAACAGGAGACTGCAATGTCTTCTCCGGTTAACTATGTGGCCTCTAAACCTTATTTAAATACCAAATTCTGAATGTAGGTTGGGGCTGTAGACGTCAATCAACCAAGGACGTAACGCCTTCAACAGTCATAAAACGTGCACTTTAACTGTTTTATCGTACATTATCACCAACTGTGATATCGTACATTTCTTGCAAACTGTGCAAGAGTAAACTCAAGTAGTTTGTGAGAACCTCTGAGAAGGTTTTTATTTTTTAGTCGATTGAATAAAAAGAAAACGAGTAGACGGAAAAGAATTATTAAGAAATGATCTTGTATCTTAACTAGGATAACGGACATGTCTCGAATGAAGCCGAGGTTTAAAGCATGCTTTATTAAATCAAGCAAAGTCACAGAAATACAGCTGCATATGAACAAAGAGCTCGTTAACATGACAGCAAAAAAACTAGCAAACAAACCGTGAGGCCTAGCAATTACAATTAGATGGGAAACTGGCCTAAACGAATTCAAACAGAAAGAATGATCCAAGTCGTGGAAACATAAAATTTTTCCGGTTTCATAGTGTAAGGCGATGAAAAAAACAATTTTAGGCGTACTTAGCAGGGATCAGTCTGTTGTATCGTTAGGCTATATTATAGATTTGCACGTTTATATTCATTTCAACATGTTTATGATCAGTGTTACAGAATTTGTCTTAGTAACATGCGATAAAATAGAATTATTAAAAGATAACACGGCAGACTGTTTGAGTAACACTCTAGTCCCTGACACTTTTACTGTCGAGTTTTCACCCAACCAACCGAGACTTGTAACTCTATCATAATTATTTTAAAAATAAATAAATATAAGCTTCATGCCCGACACCTATGTAGCCGACTTAAACTAATATTTAAGCTAAACAAACATTTACAATTGTGAAAATGAAGAGATGTTAAAAATTGCTCCACATGTTTTCTTAAAAAAAAACAGGTTATTAAGACTAACATGACAACGCTCGGTTGCAGTTGTACTGCTGTTTCCTGGATCAGACCTAAAACTCAATGACCGACTAAAACGGTCAAAATCATCCCTCCTCTCGCTTAAATTAACTACATGACATCTGTGATTTATTTATTGAAGTGTTGTTTAGAGAGGAGTACAAAGCAAATAGCACATCCATGACGTCATCCATGCGTCATTTTATACGTAATAGTTGTAACAGAGACTCGCTCTTCATGTCGAGGCCTTGTCTCTTGCGGCCGCTTCGTAGACATCTCTTGTAGAAGGACTATCCTTTTATTTTCTTATAATGTATTTGTTCATATTTTCCTGCAAACACTTGCGACATGATTGACCAGATTCTGAGAATAGTCCTTATCTAAAAACACTGAAAAAGTATAGAATGGTATCAGCTAGCGGGATAGGGAATCAAAATCAGCATTAAAACTTTAACAAATTTAGAAGAGAGGATTTCACTATTAGGTATTTGTTATACTGATACATATTTCTGTTGCGCAAACATATTTCCTGTATAAACGACTATGTCTATAGCCTTTTCAAGGGCATGTAGTGTAATGTTATGTTTCTTAATTGTGATAACATTACCTACGCTTTAATGTCGAGCGGTAATGTTTAAAACGAGTACGACGAATAAAATGTGCACATCTGAGCAAGAGGTCTAAATCTAGCGCCGTAAGGAAAAGGTCATTTAAAACAACGCTTATAAAAATATACCCAAATGATCACGAGGGGATTTTCTGTATTCATACGATATTTACTTGCGAGTTACATAGAGAGCACTAAAAAATGCCTTTGATATTTTGTGTCTGTAGCCTTTTCAAGACTGAGTACGACCTCAAACTTTACTGAATGTGTAGCTTTGAGCACAATGGTAAGATATGCCAATTCAGTTGTAAGTGTAAAATAGCACGCCTTAATTTGTGTGTCGATGCTTAATGGGGTCTCACATCAAATAGATGAATAATCGTCCTAAAAAGAAATAACGACTTAGTCAAACACTCTCAAGAAATTTTCTTAATTTTCAAGGGCATGTAGTGTAATGTTATGTTTCTTAATTGTGATAACATTACCTACGCTTTAATGTCGAGCGGTAATGTTTAAAACGAGTACGACGAATAAAATGTGCACATCTGAGCAAGAGGTCTAAATCTAGCGCCGTAAGGAAAAGGTCATTTAAAACAACGCTTATAAAAATATACCCTAATGATCACGAGGGGATTTTCTGTATTCATACGATATTTACTTGCGAGTTACATAGAGAGCACTAAAAAATGCCTTTGATATTTTGTGTCTGTAGCCTTTTCAAGACTGAGTACGACCTCAAACTTTACTGAATGTGTAGCTTTGAGCACAATGGTAAGATATGCCAATTCAGTTGTAAGTGTAAAATAGCACGCCTTAATTTGTGTGTCGATGCTTAATGGGGTCTTACATGAAATAGATGAATAATCGTCCTAAAAAGAAATAACGACTTAGTCAAACACTCTCAAGAAATTTTCTTAATTTTCATTTATTTATATAAACAGTGAATGCTGATGGCTCTCCGAGAGAGAAGGCCTCACCTACAGTACAGTCATAGTAGTGGCATAACGGTCCAACAAACAAAAGTGTACAGTATCATCCGTAATCCTGATCATTTGACTAAGTAAAACTCCTGTCGTAATAGATCGAGAGGGGGTTTTCTGTATTCTGAATGCATTGTGGCACTTTTATTAAATGGTGCTAACTAGGCCTCTTGAATTTACAATTGTGCATGGGGGTCTGTAAACGGGAAAAGGATGGACGATAAGGTTATTCTAAACCTATTGTATATGTGAGTAAAATAATAACCTAAGAAAATGGTAATAAACAGCTGAAACAACTGATACAACTCTTTAATTGCATGTTGGATACTGAAAAAAATCCACATTCTGATGCATCTAAAGCATCAGACAAGCCTTTAAAAAAGGCATGAACCCACGGTACTCGTGCAAAATATAAAAACTATGTAGAATGAATGTGAAAATATGTTTTCTTTGTTCGGTTAAGAAGTTGC
>CM071943.1:13402500-13442500 GCA_036784905.1 Acrossocheilus fasciatus
AAGCAGACTGACCGAAACCTATGGGACGGCGTGACACCACATAAGAGCACCTGCTGTCCCATCAATCCGATTTAAACAGATGTTGCGTTACTAACCGGAGGTCCGGCATGCTATATCCTAAACAGCTGCACTTTAACAAGTAATGTAACCACTCTCTTATTTGAGGATAGAAAAAGATGATACATTACAAACACATGTTGCGTTACGAACCGGAGGTCCGGCATGCTATATCACAAACAGCTGCGCATTAACAAACAATGTAACCACTCTCTTATTTGAGGATAGATAAAGATGATACATTACAAACACATGTTGCGTTATGAATCGGAGGTCCGGTATGCTATATCCCAAACAGCTGCGCATTAACAAACAATGTAACCGCCGTCTTATTTCAGGATAGATAAAGATGATACATTACAAACATGTCGCGTTACGAATCGGAGGTCTGGTATACTATATCCCAAACAGCTGCCACGCATTAACAAACAATGTAAACGCTCTCTTATTTCACGGATCAGGATACATAAACATGATATATTACAAACGCATGTCATAACACCTGTCATACATATGTCATAACACAGCTGCGATCATTAAAAAGCCATAAAGTTAATCCCTAAGGTCAAAGGTCAACAGCTGTCGGTCATCAATCAAAAATCTTGACATTCAGTGTAACCCCAACACTACTTACAGTCTACCCAGACAGCAACATAGTTCTGGTCCAGATCCAGCCCACATCCTGCCCATGTGAAATCCATGCGGGCCAGTTGTGGGCCGGATCTGGGCCGACACTCCTTGCTGTCTGGGAGTCTATAAAAACGCTGCGCTGTCAAGCATTCCCAGGCCGAGCGTTTTCAGCTGGCAAAAAAAAACGCTTTGGTGGACACACGGCCTAAAGCGAAGCCTGGAATTTAACCCAGAAGAGGAACGCGATGCGATGCGCTGCTTGATTCAGCTAAATATATAATTTAATAATATCATTACTACATATATAATCAGAGTAAAGTATCAAGACCGTTAATTTTCGTTTTCCCGTTTGCCAAACAGAACGAAATAATAATAATAATAATAATTATTATTATTATTAGCCTATTAGAATATGCCTTTATTTCTTTTTGTTCGTATTTTGATTTGTTGTTAAATCAAACTTCAGTCATTTAAATAAATAAATATTCCAAGCCCAGAGTGGATATTCAAAAATAGCTGTTTTGATCTGATCATATAGCCTAAATGAGTCATGGGTCTGAATGTAGTTATTGGATAGCACTATATTGTGTAGACAGATTGGAGATTAATCCTAATAAACATGCCGCTACAAATTAAAACCATATACATTAAAATACATTTAAAACAGTGTATTTCATAACTTCAGCAGCGTGCAGATTATGTCAGGACAGTAGCACGGACAATCAGCTTGCTCACATAATGTAGGCTACCATCTATTATAACGGGAAAATATTTATGACATAATATGTCGTTATTATGAGAAAAAAAATATGTCGTTTTAACGAGAAAAGATGTCGTTTTAACGAGAAAACATCTCGTTATTACGAGAAAAGATGTCGTTTTAACGACATATCTCGTTATTACGAGAAAAGATGTCGTTAAAACGAGAAAAGATGTCGTTATAACGACATAAGATCTCGTTATTACGACATAATTGAGTGGAAAAAATAATATGTGTGCGGCAGCAATGCGTCACCGTAGTTTTATAAGTCGCATGTCCGAAGAAAAATTAATATTTATATGTGAATGTCAAGTTAATGCGTCAGGTAAGTGGCACTGAATAAATATTTTAACGTTACTTAGACTGCATTTTTAAAAACTTGTATATTAAAAGGGTGTAAACGTATTATTTAAAACGTATATATTTATTAGTGATGGAAAAATGAAGCTTTGCGAAGAGGCTTCCCCTCAACTGTATCGTTAAAAAGGTTCATTACTTGAAGCTTTTCAAGACGATGCACACTAACGACATCTTGTGATCAAAAGGTGGAAAAAGCTGCCTTTGCGTCCCAGACGACCCAGCCATTTTTGGATTGTTTCAGATAATAAATCAGTTTGTGCTATGAAAATAAAGCAAAAAAAAAAAAAAAAAAAGTATTCACTCTATATAAGAGTCATTCCATGAAACCAGTACGATTTGAGTCCCTCTGACCTTTTTAAGTGTGTTTTATCTATTGGGTCATCAAAATCTATTTTTAAAATCATTTTGTATTGATTGAAATGTCTCCTTTAATAAGGTTTAAAAACATGACATATATTTTATCTATATAATAGAAATTATCTTTTTTTTTTTCAGTTGACACCACCTATTTTGTCATGTCCCTCATGGCCTTTTATGAAAGTGTACTTGGGATATGAATAATAAAATTAGAAAAAAGTCCATCAATTTTGCTATTCTCATAAATATCTATCTGTGCTTTTTTCCTGGTAATGTTTTTTTTTCTAAGTAAATTCATGATTATTCATTAAAATCATATTATTTAGTTCTGTACCTCAGTAACCCCACAACCCGTTACACAAAATAAAATAATGAACTGATCCTTATGTGACATCATTAACAGGGAGTGACATCATATAACTCTTCTGAACAACATTGTGAGCAGACATAGGCAAGTTACCACCTTCTTTTATAACTATAACCTATTAATATTGTGATTGTCAAGCTTAACTCAACCCCGTGACATCAAATAAAGATAGAAAATAATTACTTGTGAAAATTATCTTTGTTATTTTAACAATATACATGATTTCTTAATATCATGCATAACATGTGCTTTGCTGTTATTCACTACATTTAGGGCAGGGGCCAATTAGAGGCCAATCACAACCCCGTCACAACCACGTTACTTATTTGATCATAACGGGGTAGTGAGATTGTGATGGGGTTGTGTTTTTAACACCTTGGTTCTGAAGTTATCCAGTCCCAGATAGCAAAATTGCTGTGGCCCAGATCCGGCTCACATCTGACACTTTCATCTGGCCCACTTTTGGCATGGAATGATGGCACTTGAGCGGTCTGCCCCTGTTTGCCAGATCTTAACCACAAGCAAGCCATAGCAATGCCACATGTCACCCAAGCACAAAACCAATAAAGCAGATCTGGCCCAAATCTGGGCAACAGTTAATTTTATTTTCGGCCCAGATGCAACAACTTGCTCTGGCCCACATACTGCATTGAATGAGGGCACTTGGGTGGTCCACTTCAGTTTGCCACATCTCAACCACAAACAAGCCAGAGCAATGCCACATGTCATCCAAAACCTACACTAATGCAATAGCAGTGGCGGCTGCTGGTCTTTAAAAGAGGGGAAGTTCATTTTCGTCCTACATCAAAAAAGTTGTCCATTTATTTATACGTAAATTCTGCCCTACATTAATTTTCAAGAAAATGCTCTGTGACCCTGTCGTACCAACTAGGTGTCTTTTCCAGTGACACTAGCCTACTGTATGAATAAATGAATGAATGACCAAACAATCTAAAAAAAAAAAAAAGATATTAAACTCGACGGAGGAAATGTGGGAATTAGGTTAAACTGAAACAAGGAATGTGGTGTATAATAGGGTTGTCATGCTACCATAAAAATGTCTTACGATACTATACCAGCTTAATTTATAATTCAGTTCTACAAAATTAATCAAAATTTAATAAATAAATAGATGTAAGTGAAAACAGACAATATTATTCTCTGAATACTTAATTAATGTAAATGAATGACTGGCTATTGTTATCCATGAAAGCTGCATGAAGTGACATTTAGATGTGGCATTTATTCATTTAGACTGTATTTATAATTGCATAAATAATGTTATGAGATTAATGCTTTAAATACTAAATTCTGAATATAGAAATATGTAGGAAAATAATGTAATATGCCTACTGTTACATGTGTGGTTTACTTCAAGGAGTGCGAGGAGATGACGGGTAGAGGAATACGTTCTTTTAATGAAGATAAGTATATACAGGAATATAATCTCATTAACAACATCAGAACATAGTTTAACATAACGTTAATCATGGACAAACACAAAGGGAGAACTCTGGACTTATAAAGGAACCGGAACAAAAGAGCAAACAACATAATCAAACTCAGGTGGGGACAATGAAACCATAATTAACTAATGAAGGCAGGAACCAAACCAAATAAGGAAGACAGGCAGACATGTGACACCTACATTTAGACGGAAAATTTAAAAACGGCCAGCAGGTGGCAGAATTTCGTGATTGAATCACTGAGTCATTCAAATTATTCTTTCAAAACGGCTGAATCCTTCAGGAGCAAATCAAATGACTGTTTTTATGAATGGCTCAGTGAATCAGTGATTCGCCCAAGACAACGCAGATTTGGATTCGAACAAACAAAAACAGTACTCTTGCTCGTGTTGTATTGACTAAGTGTCAGGAGCATTTTTTTTGCTCACATCTTGAAATTTCCGAGTTAGCAGCATGTATATTAAAACATAACATTATAAATTAATAAAAAAATATATATAATGATTGAAATATAATGATTGATAAGAACCAAGTGCAAAGCCGCTATGGGACTGAGCTCGAATAGCTTCAGCGTCAGCGACTTTTTATAGTACAAAATCACTGTCAATCAAAAGGAGATGCAGACCCTCCAATCATCACGCAGAAGCCCAGAGTCCAGGCCAGCCCACTCCTCCATTCACCCCCAGAGACGCTGAGCGTCCGTGGGCAGGACATAATCGCAGCATTTATCTGCAGCATTTACGCAGCATTTACCATCAAGTTTCGAAGCACTGAAAAAAACTGTTCAAAGCAGCCCCATTGAAGTCAATGGATGCTAGGCTTCAACAGGGGAATACACTGACGCTACGGGAATGTATGAGAAGGAAATCAAGTCAGCCGACCTGCTATATGTAGCTGATTCTGAACGAACTCATCTTCGAGATGAACGTGTTCTAATGCATTTTTAGTCAATAAAATGTTAACACAATAGTACATATTTAACCATTAAGTTTTTGACATTATAGGGGAAGCCGAGCTTCCTTTGCAGTCTTAAAGAAATCCCCACTGGTCTGGCTGTCCTTCCAGGCACCAGCTGCTTGGTAATTGGCACACTGTATATGCAGCTTTAAGCAGTCCCTGCAAGGGGGAAGTAGGCTGGACTCCACTTCACCCCTTTTGGTACAGAATAGCAGGTAACGTAGATCATTGACATCACATACACTAGACGATGGTGCATACATCCTGCAGACAAATGATTCCATGTTGCTGTATAATTCATCTAATAGTAATGATAACAGTAATAATAATAATAACAACAGTAATAATAGCATTAATAACAAAAGATAGAGACTGGAGGATGAGGAAGGTGATAAGTAATAATAGTAATAGTAGCAGCTATGATATCTATAAATAAATAATAACAGTAATAATAAGTGATGGGAAAGTTGGAGGGTGAGGAGGATGACAAATATCAATAATAATTGTATTAAATAGTAATTAGTAATAGTAGCAACAATAACGATAATAAACTTATTCATCCGAGAAAGGGGGTGGTTAGGGAATCAGGAAGAGGACAAATAGTAATAATAATAATAATAATAATAATAAAAATAATAATTGTAGTAACAGTAATGACGAAATAATAATAGTAATGATAATAATAAAGCTATAAATAGTAAGATATTGTAAGGCTGCCTCTGGGCCCTCCGTGCGTAAGGCATAAATTAGGCCCAAAACGAGCCAACAAGGAGAGGTACTGCGGGGCACAAGGCCAAGGTCCCACCCCCGGCCGTCACTCACATGCCACGCCTACCCTACATATGTATATGTATATGTATTGTTGAGTGTATTGTTAACTGTGTTGACCAAACACAGTTAAATTTGAATGATGAGGTGAAGACCAGTCATTTGATATCATTTTTATATTTTTAAATTTATCTTTTATATTTATTACATATTTATGAAAATTTATGGATATGCATGTGTTTGGATTAAAATACAGTATAAATATATATATATATATATATATATATATATATATATATATATATATATATATATATATATATATATATATATACATACATATATATATATTTTTTTTTTTGTTGTTGTTGTTGTTGTTTTTTGTTTAGAAAATATTGTTTTTACAATGCTTTTATATATATCTGAAAGCCTTGAGATACATCTGAAAGCTAAATGAAGCCTCAAAGTGGTGTAGTTTTCAAGATTTCACTTTCTGAGCTCAGTTGAGAATCTCCATAGGGTTCAATAGGCCCATCTGGTGGCTGAAACTATAAATGCAGTTTTTTGTCAATTTTCCCAGCCAGATGGCCTCAGAGACACTCAGTGACCTAGTTCCTGATGGATAATGATGTTTAAAGTAGAAATTGTGTCTTTGTTTGGTTTTTTTTTTTGGTAAAAAAATGTATGCAAATATGCTAATTTTCATGAAAAAATCTGGAATCTTGGAAAATAAAATAAAAATCTCCACAAATTATAACAAAACCTACATAAATAATTAGAAAAAAAAAATTAATAAAAAAAAAAAGAAAAAAAAAATTTGGACTGAAAAAAAAGTGTAACGTTGAGGGTCTTCGGGTCAATTTGACCCGTAAGGGACACTTTGGTTAAAGGTTCGGGAGGGACGGATGAGGTAAGAAAGAAAAAAACTTATTTAACGAACAAAAAAAAAAAAAAAATGCTCCAAACGTTTTTTTTTTTTTTTCTAAATTAACTTAGAATAATAAAAAACGAAATAACGTAAAGCCTAATAAAAAAAAACGAAACAAAATATAATCACTTTGCCATTACATACAAAACTGTGCTATTTTAATAGCTGAAACAATATTATAATCTGATTTGGGAGAAAGGGGAAAAACACAATGATTTCAGATTTTCAAAGGATTTCAGAAGCACCGTGACTTGATTCAGGAACCAGGCCTGCCTGTATCTGGAGATTATAACTTTTTTTATTTCTATATTTACCCCATAAATTAACCTCTTAACTGTCACTGTGTTACATGTCTGCCTGTCCATGTCCCCGTTTTCCTTATTTGGTTAGGTTACGTTTCTTGTTAGTTAATTATCTGTTATTATCCCCTCCTGAGTTTGATTACATTGTTTACTCTTTTGTTCCTGTTTCTTTATAAGCATTCAGTTGGTGTTTCCCCTTTGTCGAGTCTTAATGTTATGTAATGTTATTTCATGTGGTATCAGTTATCCTGAACTGCTTATCATCATTAAAAGAGTTTAATTTTTCACTCCTTCGTCTCCTCGTACTCCTTGGAGGGCTCCACACGTAACACACTGTCCCGTATACGGGACGCCTACGTTTACTTCTCTATTTAACAATTAAATCCTAATCTAATGATGACAAACTATATATCGTTGGAAAGGTCTAAGACTCCTAAATAGGTATTTTACCCCCTTTTTTTTGTTAAAAAATTGTGTAGGAAAAGAAATAGATTAATTTATGAAAAGAGTGGACCTGAAAAATCTACATCATAAGAGGACTTCTGACCTTTGTCACAGAAAGTCTTCTTATTTGACTTTTTCTCTATCATGCTTTAGAAATCATAAGAAATTATATATCAGTTGAAAACTTAAAATCTCAAAATTCATCTTTTGAAACCCATTTTAAAATCAGACATTGCATTACCATGGAAATGGTACATCAAATCATGTTACAAAATGTTTTCATTCATGAATTATAAAATTTAAGTTTGGATAGCACACTATGTCTAATCTCTATGTTCAAAACTGTGAGTGAAAGTTAAGGGGTTAAACCGTGATTAGCGCTCTAACATGATATAGCCTACTGCAAGGCCGTAACCATGTCTTGAACATTGGGAGGGACCAATTTTATAAATATATACAGGTGCATCTCAATAAATTAGAATGGCATGGAAAAGTTCATTTATTTCAGTAATTCAACTCAAATTGTGAAACTCGTGTATTAAATAAATTCAGTGCACACAGACTGAAGTAGTTTAAGTCTTTGGTTCTTTTAATTGTGATGATTTTGGCTCACATTTAACAAAAACCCACCAATTCACTATCTAAACAAATTAGAATATGGTGACATGCCAATCAGCTAATAGTCTTACCTGGGCTAAGGAGAAGAAGAACTAAACTGTTGCCCAGTGGTCCAAAGTCCTCTTTTCAGATGAGAGCGAGTTTTGTATTTCATTTGGAAACCAAGGTCCTAGAGTCTGGAGGAAGGGTGGAGAAGCTCATAGCCCAAGTTGCTTGAAGTCCAGTGTTAAGTTTCCACAGTCTGTGATGATTTGGGGTGCAATGTCATCTGCTGGTGTTGGTCCATTGTGTTTTTTGAAAACCAAAGTCACTGCACCCGTTTACCAAGGAATTTTGGAGCACTTCATACTGCCTTCTGCTGACCAGCTTTTTAAAGATGCTGATTTCATTTTCCAGCAGGATTTGGCACCTGCCCACACTGCCAAAAGCACCAAAGTTGGTTAAATGACCATGGTGTTGGTGTGCTTAACTGGCCAGCAAACTCACCGGACCTGAACTCCATAGAGAATCTATGGGTATTGTCAAGAGGAAAATGAGAAACAAGAGACCAAAAAATGCAGATGAGCTGAAGGTCACTGTCAAATAAACCTGGGCTTCCATGCCACCTCAGCAGTGCCACAAACTGATCACCTCCATGCCATGCTAAATTGAGGCAGTAATTCAAGCAGAAGGAGCCCTTACCAAGTATTGGTATATACATATACAGTAAATGAACATACTTTCCAAAAGGCCAACGATTCACTAAAAATGTGTTTTTTTTATTGGTCTTATAAAGTATTCTAATTTGTTGAGATAGTGAATTGGTGGGTTCCTGTTTGGTTGAGATCGATTGCTTCAGTCTGTTGCGCGCTGCTGAGAGGTTTGTGATTGTAGTGTACCTCCGTGTACCTTTGCTTTTTATTGAATCTCTACCTTACTTTCACTCCTTTTTGTCTAAAGTGATAATATATAACTTAATTCCCACCATATTTCAGGTGCTATCCTTCAAACTAATCTAATTTGATCGTTCACTTTTAAAACCGTGAGTGCAGCTTGTTAGCCGTTAGCTTGTCACTCGCGGTTCCATTTGCATTTCGCGCCTATTATTTATTTATTTTTATTTTTTCCTCGCTCCGTTTTTCACGAGCTCATCAAACAACAGTGGTAAGTGGTAAGTTCAGTTGGTATCATTCATCAATCACGGTGAGTAATAGCTTCTTCTCCTGCTATTGTTGTTTGCACTGTTTGCCACATGTATAGTTTATCTGTCTCTGTCAGCAGCGAGGGATTCACATGTGATAAATGCAGGGAAATAGTTAGGCTGACAGAGAAGGTTTTAGAACTAGAGACACGCATCCAAACTTTAGTTGAGGATAGTAAGAATGTGAGGGCTGTAGATACTGCTTTGGATGCGACTAGCTCAGGGAGTCCTGTACATTGTTTGGTTTCGGTTGAGCCCGTGCAGCAGGGCAGCTGGGTGACAGTGAGGTGGCATAGTCGTGGGTCAAAACACCACTCTTCCGTTCCGATCAGAACATCAAACAGGTTCTCCCCACTCAGTGAAGCACCCACTGAGAAACCTGATGAAAGTGCTCTAGTTATTGGTGATTCTATTGTACGGAACTTGAGAATAGAGACACCAGCCACCATAGTCCATTGTTTACCAGGAGCCAGAGCGCCTGACATCTTGGCAAATTTAAAAGTGCTGGCTAATGCGAAACGTAAATTCAGTAAAATTGTTTTCCACGTCGGCGCTAATGATGTTCGACTTCGCCAGTCGGAGACCACTAAAAATAATGTTAAAGAGGTGTGTGAACTTGCAAGTACGATGTCAGACACTGTAATATGCTCTGGTCCCCTCCCTGCTTACCGGGGTGATGAGATTCATAGCAGACTGTCGTCACTTAATGGCTGGATGTCTAAGTGGTGCCCGCAAAATAAGATGGGCTTTATAGATAATTGCATGTGTTTTTGGGGCAGACCTGACCTGTTGAAAAGAGATGGTGTTCATCCCTCCTGGGATGGTGCTGCTCTTCTCTCTAGAAATATGGCACATAGTCTTAGAGTTTGTAGTTGACTAACTGGAGCCCAGGTCAGGAAGCAGACAGACTGGCTAAACCGATCGTCTGCTAGCCGCCTCACGTCACAGAAGTCAGTTAACTCTCAGCACATAGAAACTTTTTCACCTAGATATCACTCTATAGAGACTGTGTATGTTCCCCGAACTAGAAAATACAGAAAACATCCAAACCAAAGTAATAATAACAATTTAATTGATGTTCAAAAAATAAAAAACAGATATAATACAGATAAAGACATGATAAAGTTTGGCTTATTGAATATTAGATCCCTTTCTTCAAAAGCACTTTTTGTAAATGATATGTTCACTGACCATGAACTAGATGTGCTTTGTCTGACAGAAACCTGGCTAAAACAAGATGATTACATTACTTTAAACGAGTCTACACCCCAAGATTACTGTTACAAACATGAACCGCGTCCAAAAGGTAAAGGGGGAGGTGTTGCTACAATTTATAGAAATATTTTCAGTATCTCTCAGAGGTTGGGTTTCAAGTATAATTCGTTCGAAGTAATGGTGCTCCATATAACGTTATCCAAAGAAACAAGTATTAATGATAAATCCCCTGTGATGTTTGTACTGGCTACTGTATACAGGCCACCAGGGCACCATACAGACTTTATTAAAGAATTATCTGATTTTCTATCGGAGTTAGTGCTGACTGCAGATAAAGTCCTAATCGTTGGTGATTTTAATATCCATGTTGATAATGAAAAAGATTTGTTGGGATCAGCATTTATAGACATTCTAAACCCTAACTAAAGTACCCTATCCTACAGAAAAGCATTAAAAACTGCTAGATCTGATTACTTTTCGTCTCTTCTAGAAGTAAACAAACATAACCCTCGGTTTTTATTCAATAAAGTGACTAAATTAACGAAAAATAAAGCATCAACAGGTGTTGGCATTTCCCAAGAGCATAGCAGTAATGACTTTATGAACTATTTTACTTCCAAGATCGATACTATCAGAGATAAAATTGTATCCTTGCAGCCGTCAGCTACAGTATCGCATCAGATAGCACACTATAGATCCCCTGAGGAACAATTCCATTCATTCTCTACTGTAGGAGAGGAAGAATTGTATAAACTTGTTAAATCATCTAAACCAACAACATGTATGTTAGACCCGATTCCATCCAAACTACTAAAAGAGCTGCTTCCAGAAGTCATAGATCCTCTTTTGGCTATTATTAATTCATCATTGTCATTAGGATATGTCCCCAAAAGCTTCAAATTGGCTGTTATTAAGCCTCTCATTAAAAAAAAACACAACTTGACCCCAAAGACCTAGTTAATTACAGACCGATCTCAAATCTCCCTTTTCTGTCAAAAATACTAGAAAAGGTACTATCCTCACAATTATATTCCTTCCTAGAGAAAAATGATATCTGTGAGGAATTCCAGTCAGGATTCAGATCGTATCATAGTACTGAGACTGCTCTCGTTAGAGTTACAAATGACCTGCTTCTATCATCTGATCGTGGTTGTATCTCTTTATTAGTTCTACTGGATCTTAGCGCTGCGTTCGACACTATCGACCACAACATTCTTTTGAATAGACTACAAAACTTTGTTGGCATTAGTGGAAGCGCCTTAGCATGGTTCAAATCATACTTATCTGACCGTCATCAGTTCGTAGCAGTGAATGAAGAGCTATCATATCGATCACAAGTGCAGTATGGAGTACCTCAAGGCTCAGTACTAGGCCCGTTACTTTTCACGCTTTACATGTTACCCTTGGGAGATATTATCAGGAGACATGGTGTTAGCTTTCACTGTTATGCTGATGATACTCAGCTCTATATTTCTTCGTGGCCTGGTGAAACACACCAAATTGAGAAACTAACGGAATGCATTGTAACGAACAAAACGTTACTTGGTTTTTAGTTTCTTTATTCTGAATGATTCCATAGGTATTTAATACAAATGTAGTACCACTAGGAGCAGCGTGAGGGCGCTATTGCCTGGAGGTAACCGGACATATAAGCTCGAAAGCAGTAGAGTAAGTCAGTTCGTTTGGTAGAGGGAAACCTTTTGGTTGAGCTCACGCTACCTGCTTGCTCTTGTAAAGTCCTTTAGTTGAGAACTCTTGGAGTTTCTGCTCAGCTGTGAGTATGGTTAACTTCTTTACCTGAGATGTTTGTAATTATATAATCACTGATATCAGTCTGTTGCTCTTTCTTTAGAAAGGACTTTAAATGCTTGTGTCTGCACCTGTTTGTTCTTCGCACCATTTTCTTGCTTCATGTGTCATTGAGCGACTGCATCTTTAATCACCGCTGTATACGAGAGGTAGCGGCTGCGACGAAAGCCCACGCGACACGCCGAACGCCAAGGACACAGAGGTTTTATAGGGTCCATATCATTGCATCGCACTCAAAGTATCTTTGTGACTTTAAACATCGCCTCATCTAGTATCTCTTTTCGTACATCCTCTGTACAGGACCGATAAGCTTTCACTTCATTGACGCAGTTAAAAGACAAAGTACACATAAGTTCACATAAAAAGTACACATAATTTATTACTGCTAAATTCTGAAAAAACAGAGGTGTTAATTATCGGACCCTAAAAACCCCACATGTAACAACCTAGAACATTATCTAACACTTGATGGCTGCTCTGTCAATTCTTCTTCATCAGTCAGGAACCTAGGTGTGCTGTTCGATAGCAAACTTTCATTTGAAAGCCATGTTTCTAGCATCTGTAAAACTGCGTTTTTTCATCTCAAAAACATATCTAAATTGCGACCTATGCTCTCAACGTCAAATGCAGAAATGTTAGTTCATGCGTTTATGACCTCAAGGTTAGACTATTGTAATGCTTTATTGGGTGGTTGTTCTGCACGCTTGATCAACAAACTACAGTTGGTCCAAAATGCAGCAGCTAGAGTCCTTACTAGAACCAGAAAATATGACCATTTTAGCCCGGTTCTGTCAACACTGCACTGGCTCCCTATCAAACATCGAATAGATTTTAAAATCTTTTTAATTACTTATAAAGCCCTGAATGGCTTAGCTCCTCAGTACTTGAGCGAGCTCTTATCACATTATAGTCTGCCACGTCCGCTGCATTCTCAAAACTCTGGCCGTTTGATAATATCTAGAATATCAAAATCGACTGCGGGCGGCAGATCCTTTTCCTATTTAGCACCCAAACTCTGGAACAATCTACCTAACACTGTTCGGGAGGCAGACACACTCTGTCAGTTTAAATCTAGATTAAAGACCCATCTCTTTAGCCTGGCGTACACACAACACACTAATACGCTTCTATTATTCAAATCCGTTAAAGGATTGTTAGGCTGCATTAATTAGATCAACCAGAACCGGGAACACTTCCCATAACACACGATGTACTCGTTACATCGTAAGTAGAATGGCATCTACGCTAATATTTGTCTGTTTCTTTCCTATGATTAGATGGTGGATCAGCACCAAGAGATGATGTCTGCAGGCCTGATCGTCAGCGGAGACCAGGACACCCAGATGACCCCTAGAGACCTCGATTAAAATACAATAAAACTAAAAAATATAACTAAAAATATAATACAATACCTAACTACATAATACTACTATTGTTAGAACTTGAAATTTTTGAACTGTGGGTTTCGTCTGGTCAGAGGAGAACTGGCCCCCCGACTGAGCCTGGTTTCTCCCAAGGTTTTTTTTCCTCCATTCTGTCACAGAGGGAGTTTTGGTTCCTTGCCGCTGTCGCCTCTGGCTTGCGCAGTTGGGGACACCTAATTTCTAGCGATTATCGCCGATTTGATTGCACAGATACTATTTAAACTAAACTGAGCTAGACAATGACATCTCTGAATTCAATAATGAAATGCCTTTAACTGAAAATTGAGTGTTTAATCTTACCATTATATATTACTGACACTCTGTCCTCCAATTTGATACTGTTAAGTGCTTTGACACAATCTGTATTGGTAAAAGCGCTATGTAAATAAAGGTGACTTGACTTGACTTGTTAAATGTGAGCCAAAATCATCACAATTAAAAGAACCAAAGACTTAAGCTACTTCAGTCTGTCTGCATTGAATTTATTTAATACATGAGTTTCACAATTTGAGTTGAATTACTGAAATAAATGAACTTTTCCACGATATTCTAATTTATTGAGATGCACCTGTGTATATATAATATATATACCAAACAGCCAGAGGCAGACAGTGAGCTGATCACAGCCTTCAATTTAGCCTTCTCAAATCATCACAACTTGCCTAAAATAAAATCTATGGATATAAACAGTTCAAGCATATCACAATGTTAGTTTAAATGTTTGAACTACATAAATGTGCCATAGGTCCATATCTAATCATAGTAGAAGCTGAAGCGCACCTTGCAGGACATGGAGGTGCCAGAAAGGGCACTTGCATTTTTTTTCTTGATAGTGGAAACAACTTAAAATATGCCGTAATATTTGCTCATAAAGGTAAGAGTAAAGGGTCTGTAAAAAAACTGTAAAGGGTCTACTTTTATTTGTGTGCATTCACAATATCAACAAAATGTTGTGCTTTTATAAAATAAATAGGAAAACAGAGGCGCTTCATCTTGAACATGAGTGCCTCACAATGATGAACCGAAACTCAACGAACTGAGTCACAAATATGATAAATATATCTATAGAAAGCTTTAAATTACTAGTTTAAAACGAAATAATTCAAATCGAAAACAAAAACTCTTTCATCATGTAATCTGTAAAGATGCATTTCTCTCTGGCACGTCCAATGAGGAGATGGCCAGTCATTTTTCATCACCTTCTAAAAAATAAAAATAAGGAAAAGCCTAAAACAGGCCCGATTATATTTTTTCAGATATTTATGTTGCTCTGCTCTGGATTCCTTAAAATTTAAAGGATTTTCTGCAACCCAATTTTGTCTGATATGTGAATTATTTATTAGCCTATTTTTAATCCATGCAGTGAATGCTTTAAAAACAGCTTTAAAACTAGCTTTTAAATTACTTTATTGCATTCCAGATGATTTAAAATAACTTTTCAATATAAATTCTAGGGTATTGAATGTAAAACATTGTCATGAATTTGTTGTATTCCCATTAAAATAGGCTACAAATGAATTGTTGTAGTGTAACCCGATCTCATGAAAGTGCGTGTAGCACGATTTTCTCTTTCTATTTGACATAATGTTTATAAGCAGAAATTGTAGCAAAACCAGACAAATTTGGTTAGTAAAAAGGTATAAAAAAGATGTATGGACAGACATAGAATGAGAGGCAGTGAATGAGGCGGCTGTCTTCTCGGCTTTGTTACTTTGTTTAATAAAGTCTTATTTTGGCATCTGAAACTCTGCTTTTTGAGCTTCTCTGACTCCATTGAAGAAATCTACTCTCTCGAGCCACGAGGTCCGTGTACGTTGCGTTCATTCGTGTTTTGATTAAATATTGAAAATAGAAACATGAGAAAACGGCACCATTTTCATTTTTCATTTTTGTCAAAAAAAATGAAAAAACAAGAAATAGCCTTGATTTTCCGTTTTTACATTCAGGGGTAGAAAATGGATAAACAGCTCGAATGTTCGATTTCCACGTGTGGGCGGAAATGAAACGCCCCATATCACTGATTGGTCAAGCATAAATGAAGCGGTGCCGTCATCATGTCCTCTTCAGTACTGTGTAACAGAAGACGAGTCCTCCGCTATTAAAGTGTTTATTGCAACTCCTGCATGTCATCTCTCTCTCATCAAACAACCAGACTAACAAATGAACGGGGTTTACTTCTGTGTAGGCATAAACGCTATATGGCAATTATTAGGTGCTTTGCAGAAATATGTAGCTCGGATCTGCAGCTATATTGCCCTTTTAGTCTATTTCTTTGGCGCACCGCACATTTTATTTAGCTGTCCAGTTATCAAAATCTGTGTGGCAAGGCCAGTGGCGGTTTTAGGCTTGGGCGAACGGGGCAGCCACCCGGGGCGGCATCTTTTCATGACACGTGGGGGGCGGCACAAGCACTTGAAAAAAAAAAAAAAAAACATCTGCGCCGCTAAGCGGTTTTCTATTATATATCATATAACTGTGTGGGGAATTGGCAAATTGGCGCCCCTGCTTGCTGAGAAGGTGCTGTGTAGAGCCCTGCGCGGGACTGTTTTCTTAAACCCGCACCCGCCCGCTCCCGCTCCCGCTGAATTTCTGACCAGGACCGCCCGCTCCCGCAACCTGAGTGTTCCACTCCCGCCCGCGCCCGCAATGTTTGTGTCCACTCCCGCCCACTCCCGCGGACTTTCTCTCAGAGCTTGTAAAAAAAAATGTTGGCTACACAAATACTCAAATATTCGTTCAACTTATCATCCAGAATAGCAGGATTTATGATTGCGTTTAAATAAGATTAAATAATGCTAAACCAAAGCACCACAGCCGACAAAAACATTGGGTATTTTTTTTATTAGCGTTATTAAACATTAACCGTTAAAACAAAAGCACAAGCAGTAAGGTTACCTCCGTTTTTAAAAGTAGCCTACTGCTTGATACAGAAGCACCAAAGGATTTACTAAACAGTTTAGGTCACACCCAGTCCGAAATGTTCGCACGTTAAAAAATAAATACAACCTCACATTATGTCACACACTGCCTCCGAAACTTTCGTCCTTCATAAAAAAAAAAAAAAAAAAAAAAATCGGATCAGTTTCGAGTTTCTGCGTTTTCGCATCCGTAGCATGCATTTTGATATAGGATGAGGAATACGAAAAATCGGAAAAACGCACGCAAAAATTTCGGACTCAGTGTGCAGTGAACTGTGAACAAACAGTTTAAGTATGCTAAATAAGCAAAATATGAAATAAATTTAACTTAAGTAAATAAACATAGAACTTAGAAAATAGGCAGGTCAGGCAGAGGTGCCAGATTTATGTCCTTGTGCACATTTATCGCAACTTACGAAGTTGAACTCTTTCCCATTTTTTTCAGTGACAATTGACATTTATAATAAAGCGGACGTAACTCGGACACTTTTCTAACCGGCATGCATCTCGCGGTGATCACCGGTGATCGGTTCTGCGCAGATTTTGCTCATCTCAAACAAGCGGCAAGCCTAATGACTTGCCGCCACCTACTGGCGATCTAACCTTCATAATTCAAGTAGCCTATCCAACCCTTGTCAAAAAATCCTATAGGATTCCAATAGGACAATTGTATAGGATTCCAATAGGAATTTCTATCGTATTTTGGAACCATTCCTATAGGATTCCGATAGGAATAGTCCTATAGGACAAGACATAAATATCCTGTAGGAACTGTTCCTATAGGATTTTAATCCTATAGGATTTTAATGGGATTTTAATCCTATAGGATTTTTTTTTTTAAATATTCTAAAGGTGCACTTTTCCACTGTATTTGTAGTACTTACACTGTACTTGCAAATTGCTTAAATTCACCCTGATGTAGAATGTAATGTAAAAATTCTAAGGCACTGATAATTGATTGACACACACACACACACACACACACAGTACTGCCACTAGACCAGTTCTAGACTCTAAAAGAATTGAAGATATGAAGCTTATACCAGGAGACCAGAAGCTGAATATAAAAAATAACACTTTACTGTAACAACAACAACAACAACAATAACAATAATAATAGCAAATACAATCACATCACAACACAGAGCAATAAAAAAATCAAACAGTAAGTAGAATTTGATATCGTAAATCAGTTTAATTTCCCTTTGAGGTGTATAATACTGTTCATTTCATGCGATAAATGTAATAAAGTTCAGTTTGTGTTTAATGGGAAAACCGGGGAAACTATGAAAAATACTGTATCCAATATATTTCAAAGCAATCTAATGCTCTGTCAATTGACCATATGCACAATTACTTCCTGGTTTTAGATGAGCCAGCTCAGTCATTTCCAGTCAATTGTACTGTGCTGTAAGAGGCGCACACTTTGCTTAGTTTCTGTACAAAATCCATTCACAATTTGAAGAAAATTTTTGTTTATCCAAGAGGACCAAACGTCCACGTATACCGCTTCAGGAATGACAAACGCAGGTGTTAAATATTACACGGGTAAATCTGCTAAATTGTTCAGGGACTCATTGCTATGATTGACATTGATAATGGAAGACAAGCCAATGTCAAAATATTGCTGTGCATCAAGTGATTCAGACTAAATTTAGAGTAGCAAAACTACAGCAGTAACAAGTCTGTGTTGACTGAATATATTTAGCAGCTTTTACAGTTAAAGATAAAACTTAATAAATTGTAGTTACTAAATTAAATCTAAAAATATTTCAAAATATTGAATGCATTATTTAATTGTTATACCATTAATAATGAACTTATTTCATTTGTAGTTAACTAGTTTAAATAATTCTCCCTTATACGCTGTTGGTGTCGGGGCATATTTATTTATTTATTATGATTCCTGCACTTGCTATACTTTATACTTCAGTACAATAAAAGCACACAAATTTGGAGTTGAAATGGCAGCTGAGCTAATGAGTGATCCTCTGCTGCCATCTACATTTTCATCTTAAAAGTCTTTGTTTTTCGCTAGGAGACACGTTTCTTTCATGTCATCTTCATGAATGAAAAGTATATCTATAAAGTGAATTTTACTGCACAGCCAGAGTTAAGAAGGCAAATATTATAAGTTTTTAAAATGTGTTCATGACTATGAAGGTAAGTTATTGATTATCAATAATACCATCATGATGTCATTGGGGAGATAGCATCTCTAATGTTAAAGACATCATCTATCATTGTTGTTATGCTATCATTATTTACCATGTTGCAATTATTATAATTTTTTCTCGATTTCTGACAAGCACGAGGCAGGAGAGGTTTATAAGGGTCTCAAGAGTTTCTAGCTATATAAACCACATTAAATCAGCTTTACCTGAAGTTTACGAGCTGGCTTGTTATAAAAGATGTATAAAGGATCATTTTAAATGCAATAATCTATCTTGTCTTTTTTAAATTTATTTTATGTACCATATGGGTTGTTTTTTTGAGTATATTATTTATGGGTTTTATTATTTATTTTTTCGACATGTTGTAAATTACAACATAAATTAATCACTGTAATCAAAGTTTTTCTTTTAGTTTTATAAGTCTGTTTTTGTTTTGTTTCTTCATTGTTTAGGTGGAGGCTCTAAATAAGCCCTTTGGGTTTTCTGCATCTCCCTGCACAGTATATGGATTGTGTATATATATGTATGTATATATATATATATATATATATATATATATATATATATATATATATATATATATATATATATATATATATATAGTATCTATTTTACTCTTGTGCAAGAATAAACTAAACTAAAACTATGCAGAAGTTCAAAAGAGCGCTCTGTGCATATGGTCAATCGGTTACCAGGCAACGCAGCAGGTCCTGTAGCTGACCCCGGCTTGTCATGCACGTCTTCTCCATGTACACACAGCACACATATCACGAGAGAATCGTTGTCCAATGTCAAACTTTTTAACTGGATCATAAAACCTGACCTGGACAACAGGCCATACAAAAATCTTATTAATCCATCAATGCAAATAATTAAAATAGCGCTATACAAAACCGTAATTGTTTCATTTTGTCACTCATTTCATATTTCTGTAGGCTACTCAAAATGTTTTTGTTTAAAACAATCTCATTCCATAATGAAATTGTTGTGTTAATGCATTTACTGCTGTCTGAGCAGCATTAATTCTGTAAATACATTAACTTAAGATGCAGCTCCTGTGCCACAGTGCAAAGATGGCTTTGCCTGGTACTGATTTAATTGGTATCATTTAAACTTCTCAATGAAAAAAAAAAAAAAAAACCCACGCTAAAAATCAATACTGGTCTGCACTTCACTATAATGTAAATGTTCACTATAATGTAAATGTCACGCAGCTTTGCCACACAGATTTTGATAACTGGACAGCTAAATAAAATGGTCTGTAAGCCAAAGAAATAGACTAAAATGGTAACGTGGCGGCAGATCTGAGATACATACATATTTCTGCAATAAGCACCTAATATTTGCCATAGAGAATCTATGCCTACACAGGAGTAAAGCCCTTGTCTAGGCGCTGCCCCAGTATGGTTTGTGTCAAGCCACTTGTTAGTCTTGGTTGTTTGATGAGAGGGAGATGAATGCAGGAGTTGCAATAAATGCTTTTATTCTGTTGCACAAAACTGAAGACGACATGATGATCCTTGCTTGACCAATCAGTGGAAAGGGGCGTTTAATTTCCGCCCACACGTGGAAATCGAACATTCGAGCTGTTTATCCATTTTCTACCCCTGAATGTAAAAACGGCAAATCAAGGCGATTTCTTGTTTTTTTATTTAAAAAAAAAAACGAAAAAAGAAAATGGTGCCGTTTTCTCATGTTTCTTTTTTCAATTTTAAATCAAAAAACGAATGAACGCAACGTACACGGACCCCACGACAGGTTCTAATTTCAGTTTTGGTTTTCAGCATAGCATTAAAAAATACAATAACCGTACTTTTTTCTTTTTTTTGGTCTGGGTTAAAAAACAAAAAGCGAATGGAGGCAATAGTACACGGACCCATAGCACTTGCATAAAGTCGCTTTGGATAAATGTGTCTGTTAAATGACTAAATGTGAATGTAACAACAAGTAGTAGCTAATGAATGGTTGTACTAAAAGATGCTAGTACCTAAAAACAAGTTCTTGTAGCATGAAAATAGATGTATGGCTTATAGATTAAATGTTAATACGGCTCATAGTTGTCGTTAACAGAGCTTGTGCAGCCCAGAGCCGTTTAATGATTTGTATCTTTGATTGCTTTCCCATGACAGCGTACGCACTCTGCTAAAGTTGGGTATGAATGTTTTCTAGGTTTGCGGAGGTGAATTTTCTTGTGGTGTTTATTTATCGGTCAGTCGCATGGTGGCGATGACAACTACAGGCAAACTAGACTGTTTGGAAAAATACTGAGACGAGGAGGAGGAGCAGTATTTTTCTCTTCACTGCAGCCAGTCAGTGTATGATGGGGCAGATTCAGCAGTGGATCCGTGAGTCCGGACTTTGTTTAATCGGAAGCACCGCTCGGCTTTGATTCAGAGAAATCATCTGTCATGGATATTTCAGAACCCACCAATCCTAACATCTAGAACAGCTTTCACATTCATAAGGACTGCTTAATTTTCTGCTACGAATTATCTGTTTTCAGTTCATCATTGTTTGTTTCAGTAAGTACATTTACAAAGTACACAGACAAAAAAACAAAAACAAAACAACAACAACAACTTCATTCACTACTACAGAATATGCCTGATTAGATATTGATTGATCAGTGTAAAAATTATTAATGTATTATTTTCAGCCGGAAGATCACAGCTAAACTGGCTAATTCTCATTGCTAAAACAGTTAGCACGTTAGCCGTCACTAATAATAACCATTTATGAATATATGTGCCTTGTTTTAATAACGAAATATTAAATTATAGAGGTATTAAAGAACACACGTTTAAGGATTAAAAGAAGAGTTTTGTGTTTGAGTTTAAAGCGAGGAACGTTAAGAGATGGCATTGGGTGTGCTAACCGGCTAATTGCGTTAGCTACAGAGCTAAGATGTTATTCATAATATAAAACATTTATATGGAGAAATAAGCAGACATTACGTTTATTTAGAGAGACAGTTCTATGCTGGATGTTATAATGACAAGTTTTTTTCTTGGTTTAGACTGCGTATGTTGAATTAAGATTATTTTATGTCACTATCATTTTGTTTTACACAGATCACACCCAAAAACATGCTAGTATATAAACGTTAGTTTATATATATATATACACTATACTAACGTTTAATATAACGTTGTATGTATATGTATGTGTGTGTGTGTGTGTGTGTGTGTGTGTATGTATGTATATATATATATATATATATATATATATATATATATATATATATAATATAATATAATTATTATTATTATTTATTTATTTATTTTTTGTTCTTAGTTATAGCAGTAGTTATTGTTCTAGACTGCAGTGTTTGGATGATATGTGATATTATTGGCAGTAATATAGCTGTTTTAGTTCATAATTGGGTAGCTTGGTTTTTCTTTTCTTTTCTTGTTTCTTTCATGAAATACCAGTTGTAAGCTTCCCTTGTTAACTGTATAATATGATTAATCTTGATTTAGGGAACTGTTTATTCTTACATGCCCAGCAAGATGTCTACATAGTAAATGCCATAGAAATAGCAAATCACAAGTCTGTATGTGTTGGTGTTTGGCGGGTAGGACTGCTGTTATAACATTTAACTTGTTACTGGGACGGACATAAAGTTATCAAACTTTAAAAGCATTTAGTTGCAAGTTAGAGGATAGTTTGCATTGCTCTGTGTCTACATCATAATTCTATTTGTACACAGGGAATCAACGCCCCCCTAAAGATTATTATTATTATTTTTTTTTTAAGTATTTTCAGACATCTGTTTGTGTAATCAGGCAACGGAATCAACATAAAATTGCCTGAACTGGACATTTCTGAAATTCCTTTCCTTCCAACATGTCTCGAGACATGATTTTGATTCTTGCATTCTTACACGTGTTATGTAATATTACTAATTCTGAGAAATCAGGCCAAATCTGCTGGGTTTATTACATAAGATGGAATGTTTGATTGCTTTCTTGGATTTTTTTTTCTTTTTAGGTTCTCGGCACCGTTGTTGGCTCCACCATGGTGCAGAAGTATCAGTCCCCAGTGAGGGTGTACAAACATCCTTTTGAACTGGTCATGGCAGTAAGTGTGAACCACAGTCTTAATACTCAATAGCATATTCTGTTGTGGCAGTCTATACACATGAATGTGGAAAGAATTTGTGTTCTGTTTTACAAAGGTTACAGGGGCCTGCAGTAGTTCATTTGCAGTTTTAAAGATTAATAACATTCATATGTTTAGTAAGTGCATTTTCCAATGTACAGTATCTCACAAAAGTGAGTACGCCCCTCACATTTTGGCAACCATTTTTGTATATCTTCTCAAGGGACAATTCAATAGAAATGAAACTTAGATACATTTTAGAGTAGTCAATGTGCAACTTGTAAAGTCAAGTCAAGTCACCTTTATTTATATAGCGCTTTTAACAATACAGATTGTGTCAAAGCACTTAACAGTATCAAATTGGAGGACAGAGTGTCAGTAATGTATAATGATAAGATTAAACACTCAATTTTCAGTTAAAGGCATTTCATTATTGAATTCAGAGATGTCATTGTCTAGCTCAGTTTAGTTTAAATAGTATCTGTGCAATCAAATCGTAGATAATCGCTAGAAATTAAGTGTCCCCAACTGAGCAAGCCAGAGGCGACAGTGGCAAGGAACCAAAACTCCCTCTGTGACAGAATGGAGAAAAAAACCTTGGGAGAAACCAGGCTCAGTCGGGGGCCAGTTCTCCTCTGACCAGACGAACCAGCAGTTCAAAAGTTTATATTTCTATTTTAACTTTGTTGCCATTTCTAACAATAGTAGTATTATGTAGTTAGGTATTTTATTATATTTTTAGTTATTTTGTTATATTTTTTAGTTTTATTGTATTTTAATCGTGGTTTTCACTGGGGATATGTCTCTGGGGGTATAGCAGTAAAGATTTACTGTCCTCTGAAAATAACTCAACATACGGCCATTATTGTCAAAAAAGCTGGCAACAAAAGTGAGTACACCCTAAGTGATAACAGCTATACATCGTTTAACCATGCAAAGCCACATGTCCTATTCATCATGTTCATGTTTTTGTCTGCTTGACCGGACTATACAAATTTGTCTATCTTATATTACAGCAGTTAAAATTTGGTGATTTGAGTACAATTCTCTCATACTGACCACTGGATGTTCAACATGGCACCTCATGGCAAAGAACTCTCTGAGGATTTGAGAATTAGAGTTGTTGCTCTCCACAAAGATGGCCTAGGCTATAAGAAGATCAGTAACAACCTAAAACTGAGTTACAGTACAGTGGCCAGTGTCATACAGAGGTTTTCCAAGACTGGTTCCACTCGGAACAGGTCTCGCAAGGGTCGATCAAAGATGTTAGATCCTTGTGCTGTGCTTCAGGTGCAGAAGCTGGCTTCGAAAAACAGATGCATGAGTGCTGCCAGCATTGCTTTAGAGGTTGCAGAAGCGGAAGGTCAACTTGTCAGTGCTCAGACCATACGCCGCACACTGCAACAAGTCGGCTTGCATGGCCGTCATCCCAGAAGGAAGCCTCTTCTGAAGCTGGCTTACAAAAAGCCTGCAAACAGTTTGCTGAAGACAACCTGTCCAAGAGAAATTGTGTCTTGCCTACATGTGGGGCATTCACCATGTGTCTAACATCCAACAGCCCCGTGATGTCATTATAGAGGAGTGGAAGAGGATGCCAGCAACAACCTGTGCAGGTCTGGTGAATTCCATGCCCAGGAGGATTAAGGCAGTGCTAGATAACAATGATGCCCCTGCAAAACACTTTGACACTTTGGACACAGTTTTAACATGTTCACTTAGGGTGTACTCATTTTTGTTGCCAGTTATTTAGACAATAATGGCTATATGCTGAGTTATATTTAGAGGACAGTAAATTTGCACTGCTGTACAAGCTGCACATTGACTACTCTAAAATATATTCAAGTTTAATTTGCGTAGTATTGTCCCTTGAGAAGATATACTAAAATTGTTGCTGAAATGTGTGGGGTGTACACGCTTTTGTGAGACACTGTATGCAATATATAACAGTACAGTACAGTTTGTCACCTTGTAGGCATGTTAAGACCTGTGGGTAGTTCTCATTTGCAGTATGCAACAGCAGGGCCTTATGGGCCATTACACTCTGCCTTTCAACAGCCTTTCATATGGTTTGCTAATTCCCCACTTTTAGTAACTAGTTACCAGTATTGTTATCTCTAGATTAGTAGCAAATAGTGGTGTAGCAGTACACGTATTTGTACCGAAACTTTTCAGTATGGGTCTTTCGGTTCGGTGCACATGTGTACCAAACAAATCATTCCATTTTTTAAGGAAATTCAGACAATACATGTCGATTAGGTGCTCTTTGACATGGCAAGACAGATCGCTGTGTAGATGCTTTAGTTATGACAGCAGTGCGGAGCGCGACTGAGCGTGATCATCCCTTCCTCTTTAATTATTACTATGTGAAATATGTTTTAATGTGAAATATACATGAACTAACATCTCACCCCTCTCATAATCGCTCAATTAGCATTTCAACCGTTGAAATACATCATTAAAACAGCTTGTAAACAAAATGTTACATAGCATTTCATTTAGGCTACCTCAGGCAAGTCATCAGTGTCTACAGCAAGTCTAGTGAGGAGCATTTTGCGAAATATTAGACTATATACTTATTTTACTTTGTTTTACTTTACCTGTTAGTGATGTCTTAATTATTTAATGTATGTTTAAATTATGGGTGTCAACATTAATGCGTTAACGCATGCGATTAATCAAAAAATTTTAACGCGTTAATTTTTTTTTAACGCAAATTAATCGATTGATAAGGTTTGACCCCAACTTCTTGCCATCATCGCAGCGTGGAAGGTTATCTATCATTGTCTGATGAGGGTACAGCGAACCAGTGTTGCCAGGGTAACAGCATAAGTGGGCTATTTTGAAAATACAGTCGCAGGAAAAATTACAGAGCCGTGGTTTGTGTTTTTTTTGGGCTACTTTTATAATGTACCACAGCCGCCCAAAGTGTATGTAGACAAATAAAAATTAAAATAGATCCTTTTACTAATGTGTATTATACTTGGAATGTATCCCTGGCAACTTAAGAACGGAGAGGCGGTTGTAACATCACAAACAACGTGAGTTTCAGCAGAGCATAAATGTTAAGGCTTTTACACAGCAGAAATAAACTTGACAACAGCCACTATAGATTATATTAGATAATAAACACATGATTACGATAGGATATGGTCTATATGTGTTTTTTTTTTAGAGGAATGTGTACATCTGAAATGCTAATTTGTGTAGTGATATAAAAGGTTATAAATAGCATATTTTAACAACAGTAAACGACCAAATTCCACATGTGATCGTAAAAGGAAGTTATTACAAACACTCGATGGTGGTTTGAAGTAGGGATGTGCGGGTCTAGTCGACTAAACGGTACAGCTCCTGCTAGTCGACACTGAAATAAGTAGTCGATTACACGAAAGAAAAAAATTACCATAATTTTAACGTTACATTTAAAACATTTTAACAACAAGCTAAAATAAAACTTTTGAAAAATAATAAATATTTAAATATATAATTATTTTTAAAAGCGTATCTGGGCGGAAACTACACTTTTACCTCAGACCTTGCGTGCGTTTTCTTCATGTCAGTTGCTGCGAGCTCGAAATGACCAGCGAAGAACCAGCAAGGTGTGGGATTATTTTGAATTAGAAGGAAACGGAAACGTTTTGTGTAAACTGTGTAATGTCAAATTGGCTTACAATAACTCTACTGGAGCGATTCGTAATCATATTCAATACAGGCACGTATATATTAGCTTGGAGGCTAGCCAAAGCCAGCAAATGTCAATCATGTCATACACTACAACCCGCTGCTGCGGTCCGCGATCCCATCCGCGCCGTCTATTCCTCTAAACGAAGACCCACTTCGGTGGTGGTGCGGGATTTCAAGGCTCTTTTCAAAACTGTCTGCTTGTTTGTAGTTATCTCTCTGCGTGCCTGTGACTTCAGTTCCTGCCGAGCGCGTTTTTTTTTTAAGTGCAGAATCGCCTCTAGTCCGTCTTTCGCCAGACCACGTTAACATGTTAAATTCACTGAACAAATGCGCATGGTCTGAGTAAGTAAAACGAGCATTGTTTTGTTTTTAGACAATATAGCCAACATGAAGTACATTTTTAAAAGCCGTTTTAATGCTGTTCCTTGATAAACTTTACCATTGTTTTTGACTTGTGTTTTAATATGTTGGCTAACGTTAGGCTATATGAAAATGAAAAATTCTGTCAGTCTATTTCCCATTTCTGCATTGCTCCAGCCGATCTGAATAAATAAGCTATGTACTGGTTTATGTTGAGTGTATGCTCTTCCTTATTTTCTGTTTAACGACCGCCTAAAATTAAATGATGATAACGTGAGGCAAGCATAGGGCATAATCGTGACCTATTTTTAGCAGATTTCATTGAGGGATTTGACAGTGTGATGCAAAGATTAAATATTTCAAGTGTAGGCTGTTATAGACACAGTTTTTTTTTTTTGCCATTTTTTTGGGGGGTTCTAGCTTTTAGACTAGTCAACTAGTCGGATACAAAACTTCCGTTTAAACGACTGTCAAATTAGTTGTAGTGCACATCCCTAGTTTGAAGTGAGTTCTGAGTAAAAGTGCACTATTAATCTCAGAAATTGTCTCTAATGCAGCTGCAGAACAGGTCCAATTCTTCTTCATAATGCATTTTAGTCATAATACTTCACGTAAGGTCGCAAGAAATGTTTTGTTGTATATATATTTAGAAATACTTTACTGGGATTCTATACTGGGATTGAAGCGATGTGGCTTGGTAAACGTTTTATTGCCAGTATAAAGGCTGATAATGGCTGAATAAAACCAAAAGAATAATGATAAAAGAATAATAAGGATTATGTCTCATACCTGGCGGAAGTGTGAAAGGTTCTGTTTCCTTAATCTAGTTTATCATGCATTTCTTTATTTCAACACATTTACAGGTAAATCCTGGTATTTTAAATTTGTGATTAATCACAGTCCACGACTGTGATTAACGCGATTAAATTTTTTAATCGATTGACAGCACTAGTTTAAATAAATTTTATTGTAACATTTAACATTTATTATTTTATTTATTGTAATTTTATAATTTAAAAACATATTTACATATGATTTTTTAATTTGAGTGTTAATTATTATAGTTAAAAATAAATAGTAATTGAATTTAAGTTTGGGCTCTGTTGTTAATTGTAACCTTATAGCAGTGGTTCTTAAACTTTTTTGGCTTAACTTCATTGTCAATTTATCCTTTCAATGGGATACATGTGTTCCTAAAACTATGGATGCAGAAAATGTCTTTTCACACTAGGGCTGCACGATATATCGTTTCAGCATCGGTATCGCGATATGCACATCCGCGATAGTCACATCGCAGGATGTGCGATTTTTAGTATACTGACCGTTATATTTATACTGATCGTTTTCGCGACAGCTATCGCATCACGCCACCCCGCGACGCACGGTCTTCACTGGACGCGAAAAACGACCGTTGCAAATCCTTTGAACTTTGTGTCAGTACGTCATAAAAAGAATGAGGGATTTACTCGTAAGGATTTGCCGTGTCGCGCCGCATCCAGTGTAGACGGCATCACTGATTATAATGGGTTCTGTTGTATTTTGTCAGCGCCCTTTGTAGACACGGTGAGAGCCACTCAGATATATGTGAACACTGAATTCCATTCAGTTCCGTGTCTATTTGTGCCTGAAATGACACATACGCCCGAAACTGTCAAAATGCATGTCTCTGCAAGTATCCTTGTAAACACAGTTGCGGCTTAGGTGAAGGTAAAAAAAATTGTCAAAGAAAATGGATAGTATAGGCTCACAGCAGTTTAATGTTCCTAAGGCTTTCAGTGTCATGAATGTTAATCAAACAGCAAAACACAGAGAAAAATCACTTTTGTAGCTTTAACAGATTTATTAGATTTAATTTATACAGTGTTATTTTAAATTTGATTATTCAACCAGTATACCTGAATACTGTTAGACTTACTGGAAAAATATAAAGCACTGTTTATTTCTTTTATATCTTTGTTCTATTATATTTATCTATGTTTGTAATTTGTTCATTTTTCTATACTGATTTACTCATCTACAATATTTTTTTTTTTCCAAATAGAGCTTTTCAAGTCATCTGGAGTTTTTTTTTTTTTTTTTTTTTTTTTTTCATATCGCAATATATATCGCAGAAATACAAAATATCGCAATGTGAGTTTTTTCCAATATCGTGCAGCCCTATTTCACACCAAATGCAAATATTTAGCATAAAGATTGTTTATTATTAAAATGAGTGTTGTACTTGCTTCTCCTGTAGCCTGTTCTTCTTCTATCCAGAATGGCAGCTCTCTATTGTATGGGCAGGAATTTGCATTTCCTATAACTTATTCATTTTGCTTTTGGTGTGTAACTGTTGATAATTTAATTATGTTGCCTCCTAGGCTGCTTAATTTTTACCAGATTTTAAGACTGCATTGCATGTATCCTCAGAGAAGGCAATCCCAGAATACACTAGATGGGCTTAATGTACATAGTTTAATATATATTTTTATATAATAAAAATCCAAGATGAAACATTTATTTTAAATACTTTCTTCAATACTTGAAAGTATGGATTAAAACAGTTGGTTTTAATCACAGTATTGTTACTACGTCCTGATACCGGTATTGAATTTTCCAGCATTCCAGCTCTGGATTGCACTCACACTGAAGGCTCCCCAAAAATATGGTTTTATTTCACATCTTTATTCTGAAGACCTTGAGATGACACCCAAATGCAGCTGTGTACTTTTTGCTCATGCGCACTTGACTGCTGTTTAAAATAGCTGTGGGTGCATGAGGTGAAGGAGTTGATCTTGCTCATAGAAATGTCTGTGGTGGGCTCCTATAAATAGGCAACTGAAAACAGGGAGCAGCTCCAAAGAAAGAACAGAGACACATTCCCTTCCAATAATTAGAAGTAATTATTTGTTGACTCATTTGTAAGTTGCTTTGGATAAAATAATTTAAAAAAAATTAATAGCAATAAGCTTTGTGCGTTGTTACTTCTGATATAAACAAATTCTCAGCTTTCGTATTCTGTTAATTTTATCACAAAGTCCAAACAATAAATGGCGTTTTGGCACTCTAATGTGGTATGACAGATTGCTGCATCTGCCTGCCTGGCAGTGTGGAGCACATATACATCTGATAATCTCTTCCGCTTTGCTACAAGTTATAATTACAGAGGGTATAGTGAAAGAGAAAGTGAAAGTGACGTGACGTGGCCAAGTATGGTTACCCATACTCGGAATTTGTGCTCTGCATTTAACCCGTCCTAAGTGCACACACACAGCAGTGAACACACACACACCTGGAGCAGTAGCCAGCCATTTATGCTGCGGCGCATTGCTCAAGGGCACCACAGTCATGGTATTGAAGGTGGAAGAGAGCGCTGTACATTCACTCCCTCCACCTACAAGAGAGATACATCTTACTGAAATGTATTATCATGTAATTGTAATAAAACACTCAATGTGTACCTCATGAAGATGACACTTTTATAAAAATTATCTTGTGTGCTATACAGTGTTGGGCAATCTACTTGGAAAATGTAGTGAGCTAAGCTAACAGTTACTCTTCTTTAAATGAAGCTTCACTACACTAAAGGTACAGCCCTGGGGAATGTAGCAAGCTAAGCTACAGCAACATGGCAAAAGTAGTTTACTACATCCAAGCTATTAAAAAAAAAAAAAAATTCTATTGAACCAACATCATACCAAGTCAATGCTCTCTCAGTGATAAATAAAACTGTCAGATAGACAGGCATAATGGTAGGGTTGGGTACCGAACTCGGTACTTTTAAGGGTACCGACCGAATTGCTTCGGTACTACCGAGTATCGATTCATATTAAATCATTCGGTACCAAATTTCGGTACCTGAGAACGCATTTGGGCGCATGAGAGAGAGAGAGAGAGAGAGAGAGAGAGACGTCACCACTGCAACTCTTTAAAACGCAACACACGGTAAACCGAAATGTTCTGATGTTCTGAAGTGTGCTTAAATTTCTAGGGTCATGGTTTCCGAGAAGACGCGGACAGGATGGCGGAGTCCGTTCATAAAAACGGAATTTATTCTATAGCGCGGAATGCCACGGAATTCGTCAAGTTTTGGATGAATAAAAGAATGTCTGTCACTTAATTCGATTCGCGATATGAACTAGTGTATGTGAATATTAAAACACAAAAAGACGGTTTAAATAATGAATCCTGCATGTTCCGGAGACGCGGTTTCGTTTACTACACAAATACCGAAGCACACGTGAACTCGCGATGATTTTCTCTGCATCTCACAACATGAACACATGAACTTACAGGCTGTTAGAGTCACTTCATGAGAATTTTACCGTTACATTTGAGAAAACCAGCATATCATATTGTACACACACACACAAACTTCACGGCAACCTGTCAAAATAAAAGTGCGGTTTAACATGCGGTTTAACATGAAATATATTGCTCTTGTATTACTTTTGTACAGTATAATGTACATCTTTTTATATTCCACTTACTGAAAAAATTAAATAAAACAATTAAATGAAAAAAAAAAAATTATTACAACCACATTAACAACTTAATTGTGAAAAAAATACAATTATTATTAGAACTTTTTTTAAAGGAATATTCACACAATTTTTCTACCATGTAGTAATTTTAACAGTAAACCTCTGTTTGTTTGCCAAAAAATAAAAGGGTTTAATTTTCATTTGATTAAAAATAAATAAATGTTTAATGCCTTCATTTGATTATCAGAAAAAATAAAACACAAAAATGTCTGGAAGAAAAAAAATTCTAGGGCCCTATTTTTAAAAATGTTGAAATTGAGAGTTTTGGACTTATTTTTTCACTGAAATAAATGTTTTTGTTATTACACAGAGAGTAAAGTACCGAAAAAAGGTACCGTCGGGTACCGGTACCGAATTTCAGGTGTGAACGGTACCCAACCCTACATAATAGTTCAGTTTAATTGTTTATTCAACAACTGTTCCAAACCTGGTGTGTCTCACTCGTCCTTAAAAGTGAAGCTGCGGGCTGTATGATCGCCCCCTGGTGGCTGGCTGCAGTACAGGTCATAAACTCCGCCCTCTCCATGTAAACGAATGGGACTCCAGTCAAAATAAAAAAATTATTTACACTTCCAATACAATTTTCCGAAATATGGTTTTGGTCATTTAAGGTAATTATCACGCTGATATATGTTCAATTGTTCATTTTTGTGATACGTTTGATTTTAGCTAGTAATTTGATGCTATAAAAACGGGGCGTGTCGTTATGGTTGATTGGGTCTGCGGGAGTTTGATTCCGCGGCTCCACCTCACGACTCTACTGCACAGACTCTGGCTCCAAACAAATCTCTACTGTGCAGACTCGGGCTCCAAACGAATCTCTACTGCGCAGACTCGGGCTCCAAATGCCGTCATTTACTCAAGATGGCAGCGGCCATACTGAGATGTATTCGCTTCACTTTTCTATAGTGGATGGAAGCGGAGATGCGTCGTCCATCTTTTTTACAGTCTATGTTCCAAACCAATTTGGCAACATAATCGGTATAAAATACAAGGCCAGATTGACCTCAAATTGTGACATAGGCAAAATAAATTTTTGCTGTCGGCCAGAAACCTCCTATTGGTAGTTGGTATTGTGACTTTATTGTATACAGATACATTTATATAAATGGTAACACTTCACAATAAGGTTCAGTAGTTAACATTAGTTAACTAGTGGTAGTTAACTTGAACTAAGAATAAACAATACTTCTGCAGCATTTATCTTAATGTTAATTTCAACATTTACTAATGCATTATTAAAATCAAAAATTGTTTGTTAACATTTGTTAATGCACTGTGAACTAACATGAACTACCAATGAACGACTGTATTTTCATCAACTAACATTAACGAAAATTAATAAATACTGTAATAAATGTATTTTAATGTAATACTGTAATGAATGTATTTTATACATTGTATGCTCATGTTAGATAATACGTTAGCTAACATTAATGAAATCGTATTGTAGTGTTACCATATAGATGTATAGGCCTACAGATAGGCTACGTTTATTTGCACCGTTGCATGTGTCATTAGATATTAATATAAACATTTCACCAAAATCAAGTTCAAATACGAAGCTTTTGACCAGCGAATGTTTTGTTGTTAGCCTTTATAAATAGTGTTTTTTGAGTAAAGAACCCGCTGTACTTATTCAATCAACAGTTCTTTATTTACCCTCAGACAGCAATCAAGCTGAGATGCTCCAAACTGCGCACCGTACTTCATTCACGAGAGAGGCGGGAAGAATGAGGTTTGACTGACAGTTTGAGGAGCCAATGGCGTTACGAGCTTTAGTGTCTGTGGCGTCACTTACTGATCAAGGATCAGTGATCCGTAGCTGTTATATTTCCGATTTGAGCTCGAGTTTCAGAATGCTTTCTTTGGATAATGTAACGTTAGCTTTTATTGACACTAACACCCAACTTGATCAAAAAAAGAGCTTAGCTACTGAAAAGCTATTTGATTCAGAAAACAGCGACGCTACCACCACGCTACTGAGAAATGTAGTTAAACTAGTAGCGTCACTACTTGTAGCGATGGTACTGCCCAACACTGGTGCTATATGCATAGGCTATATAGCATTTTTCTTTGAAGATATGTATGTATGTATGTATGTATTAGGGATGTGCGGGTCTAGTCGACTAAACGGTACAGCTCCTGCTAGTCGACACTGAAATCAATAGTCGATTACACGAGAGAAAAAAAATACCATAGTTTTAACGTTACATTTAAAACATTTTAACAACAAGCTAAAATAAAACTTTTGAAAAATAATAAATATCAAAATATATAAATATTTTTAAAAGCGTATCTGGGCGGAAACTACATTTTTACCTCAGACCTCATTTTCTTCATGTCAGTTGCAGCGAGTTTGAAATGACCGCTCGAAGAACCAGCAGGGTGTGGGATTATTTTTAATTAGAAGGAAATGGAAAAGTTTTGAGTAAACTGTGTAATGTCAAATTGGCTTACAATAACTCTACTGGAGCGATGCGTAATCATATTCAATACAGGCACATATGCGTTAGCTTGGAGGCTAGCCGAAGCCAGCAAATGTCAATCATGTCATACACTACAACCTGCTGCTGCGATCCGCGATCCCATCCCTAGTGTATATATATATATATATATATATATGTATGTATATATAATAGAGGTCAACCGATAGTGGATTTTACCGATAGCTAGGCTGGACCACATTGGCCGATACAGATTAATCAACCGATAGTTTTCAAAATGGATACTGAAAGAGAGCTAGTGCTTTACTATTTTTTAAAAAAAGCAGCAACAGTACTGGACCATACTTTGTAAATGAATACAAATATTAATATTATTTACTATATTGATCATTAAAGTTATTTCATAGTTTGCTAATGTTAAAAGAAGAAACTTTAAAATTTAAAAATGTAGCCTATTAGTAGCTAATAGTGAATGTTGAAATGAACACACTCTAACAAGGAACCATACTTCTACAGTTTTCATTAATGCTACGAATGGACTCTTATTTTTAAGTGTTACCATTTAATTTCAACAGTCATGCTTAAAGATGGCCATCTTTAAATACCCACACAAGGCCATAGCATTAAAATTGCATACATATGGATATTGTATGTGTACTCGCACTTTATTTTTTAACACTTGATAATTATCTAATCAAGAAAAAAAAAAAAGTTAAAGTTAGTCACACACTAAAGCGCAGCGCTGCGTCTAGGAGAACTCAGAGGTATCACACACACACACACACACACACACCCACCAGACGCTTTGCGTTCAAATCCAGTGGCGGTCTAAAACTATTTATTTAATAACCAAACGGACAAGAATGCTTCAAGAATGAACAATGTGGCATAAATGAGTTTGAAGTTCGGTGTTTAAAAAACCCCAAAAAACCCCCAGAGCAAGCGGAAAGAGAACGCGCGATCTGTATTACAGCTCTCTATATGAAGCATACAGACTTTATTAGAGCCACAGAAAGAAAAACGTTTTGCTGAAAAATGCACAATACATCATTTATAGCCTAGAGTGAAGTCATTATGTACATTCACAATGACTTGGGACAAATATAATGTAATTTAATAGAAAACTATGTGAATGGCGCTCTGTTCTGCGGCAGGCTTTTCTGTCGGCTGTATTTAAATGCGCGTCTGGAGTTTCGCGCAGTGTCACGTGTCAAAATAAACAACACGTGCTGTCAGTGATTTCCGCCTCTAGAGGCCACTCTTGTACTGTATAATTCCAGTCCTGTATCATTTCTTGTACTGGACCCTTCTCAGCCACTCCAGCAACGGTTGCAAACCGGAAAACTATCGGCAAGGATTTTTGCCGATAACCGTTAGTTGTGGCAATCAACTACCGGTGCCGATTAATCGGCAAAACCGATGAATCGGTCGACCTCTAATATATAATATATAAGTGCTGGTCATATAATTAGAATATCATCAAAAAGTTGATTGATTTCACTAATTCCATTCAAAAAGTGAAACTTGTACATTATATTCATTTATTACACACAGACTGATATATTTCAAATGTTTATTTCTTTTAATTTTGATGATTATAACTGACAACTAAGGAAAATCCCAAATTCAGTATCTCAGAAAATTAGAATATTACTTAAGACCAATACAAAGAAAGGATTTTTAGAAATCTTGGCCAACTGAAAAGCATGAACATGAAAAGTTTGAGCATGTACAGCACTCAATACGTAGTTGGGGCTCCTTTTGCCTGAATTACTGCAGCAATGCAGCGTGGCATGGAGTCGATCAGTCTGTGGCACTGCTCAGGTGTTATGAGAGTCCAGGTTGCTCTGATAGTGGCATTCAGCTCTTCTGCATTGTTGGGTCTGGCATATCGCATCTTCCTCTTCACAATACCCCATAGATTTTCTATGGGGTTAAGGTCAAGCGAGTTTGCTGGCCAATTAAGAACAGGGATTCCATGGTCCTTAAACCAGATACTGGTTGCTTTGCCAAGTCCTGTTGGAAAATGAAATCTGCATCTCCATAAAGTTGGTCAGCAGCAGGAAGCATGAAGTGCTCTAAAACTTCCTGGTATACGGCTGTGTTGACCTTGGACCTCAGAAAACACAGTGGACCAACACCAGCAGATGACATGGCAGCCCAAATCATCACAGACTATGGAAACTTCACACTGGACTTCAAGCAACATGGATTCTGTGCCTCTCCACTCTTCCTCCAGACTCTGGGACCTTGATTTCCAAATGAAATGTAAAATTTACTTTCATCTGAAAAGAGGACTTTGGACCACTGAGCAACAGTCCAGTTCTTTTTCTCCACAGCCCAGGTAAGACGCTTCTGACGTTGTCTCTGGTTCAGAAGTGGCTTGGTAGCCCTGAAGACGTCGGAGCGTGGTGACTCTTGATGCACTGACTCCAGCTTCAGTTCACTCCTTGTGAAGCTCTCACAAGTGTTTGAATCAGCTTTGCTTGACAGTATTCTGAAGCTTACAGTCATCCCTGTTGCTTGTGCACCTTTTCTTACCCAAATTATTCCTTCCAGTCAACTTTGCATTTAACCCTCTGGGGTCGACAAACGTGTATTTTCCTGATAAGGCCGAAATGAGCTTGAATTACTCTGCCATTTCTGATCGTACAGATAAGAGCAATACACCATTCGAATCTGTGAGGGGTCTACTTTTATTTGTATACACTCATAATAACAACTAAACTTTGTGGTTTTGAAGAATAAAGAAAACAAACAGGGTGTGCTCTCTGTCTTCTCCGTCTCCGCGAACTGTTTTTAGAAACGCGTCACTAAAATGAACTGTAACTCAGCAAATACTTCACACAGAGACATGAGAAATATATCTATAGAAAGCTTGAAGTATCTACTTTGAAATGAAGAAAGTCTTATCGAAAACAAACATTCTGTGATGAAGTAATCCATGTGAAACCAACATGATGTTCAATCTTTCCCGTCTGACTCATTATCTCTAATGAGTTCCCGCCCACGCTTGGCTCGCGCCGTTCATATGTAAATAGCCACGTGGGGCGTGCGCACGTGCAAACGCCCAAAACAAACAAAGAGCAGAGGTCCTCATCGCGCTACTGTTCGTTTCTGGAAGACGCTCCGAGTGAAAGCAGGATTTCCCTCGAAAGAAGAACTCGATTTCATCCAGCAGAGGAGATGAGTAAGTAATGTTTCTTTTTTGCGTTAGTTAACATTTTATTGTGACATAAACTTGAACAGAATTACTAACAATTAGTTGCGTTTTTCCCAAACGACAACATGATGAATGCTACGCGTCTAAGAATGTTTAGACCATGTTTATTATTAATACTCTGTTCACAAATAGATTTTAATAGTGTGCTAAACAATAATAATTAGTTTCTCAGATATAAAATATCATTTTTTATAGTACAAAGTACATCATTTTATTGTACAAAGCATGCTTGAGTCTGTGGCTTCAGAATCAAGTCATAGGCTACTATAAAATAATACATAATAGACTGTATGACTACAAAATCATAGTTGTGTTTTTCCCAAACTATAATTCCTGACTACAATGTTTGAAATCGTGTAAAACATTTTTAATATGAGGGGCAATTCACTGTATTTAAATTTCTTATGGCGCGATGATGTTTTCATGCTCTATATAAAACAATAAAAGTAATATGAGTGTACACTGTAACATGATGAATGCTACGAGTCTAAGTATGTTTAGTACATGTTTATTATTAATAGCCTACTCCGTTCAGAAATAGATTTTAATAACGTGCTAAACAATAATAATTAGTTTCTCAGATTTAAGATTTCTTTCTCTTTTTTATGATAGTACAAAGCATGTGTGAGTCTATGGCAACAAAACATATACATACATATATATATATATATACAGATTTTCATGATATTAACATGCTCACAAATGTTTTTTTGTTTGTATTTTATTGAATCAGATAGCAGCACCAGATGTATCCTGATGTCTCTTCAAACTGTTTTCCTCTCAGATGCTGTACCATCATCAGATGTTCAACTACACTGATATTCTATGTTAAAACAAGCTCCTTTTCTACTGATTATGGTTTTTTCTTCTTGAATCCATGGAAAGAAGTAGAAACACTTAAATAACACGCGTAAATATCAGGAATGATTTACTTGTTGCACTTGTTGAACAGAATCTGTTGTCTGTTCACATCTCTGTGGTTAGATCAGTGTGCACAATAATGTGTCTTTGACCTTCATTATGTATGTTTTGATTATACTGTGTTGTAAATAAAATACAAATAATTTAAAAAACCCTTTTTTTCAATGTCCTCACATTCTCTCTTACCTGCCTCACAGTCACAGTCACACTGATAGGCCATTAGAGGCCATTAGGGGAGGGCCCTTTGTCTCTCAGGTGAGACTCACTTAATATGCATGGCCATTGCCACTCCCTCGCATACAGACCCTCAATCACAAAACATGTCTTGAAAATTTTAAATCAATATATTTTTTCTGTGAATGAGTAAGCAGAATGATTTTCACATAATTTTGAAGTAAATATTCTAGCCTACAAGACTGATTACTCAAAAGTCTTATTCACAACTATTTAGTGTGGGTTTTAAGGCCTTATTTCAGCTACATTTTCCCCCCCAAAACTTACTAACCACGCATAATATTTTTTTTCTATAAAAAATGCAAACATGTACATCCATCTTGGTCACATATTATTGTAGCACAGTTTGTGCTGAATGCAAAAAAAAAATACATTTTGGTCAATAGTATGTTTTAAGTAGCTGAAATAAGCACAAATATCAGGGCATGTCAAAACATCTCAAGGGCCCCAAAATGACCTCAGACCCCAGAGGGTTAATATGCTTTGATACAGCACTCTGTAAACAGCCACACCTTTCAGTAATGACCCTCTGTGACTTACCCTCTTTGTGGAGGGCGTCAATGTTCATCTTCTGGATCATTGTCAAGTCAGTAGTCTTCTCCATTAATATGGTTTCAAAGAACAAGGGATACCCGGAATTTGTACTGTAGGGATGGTCATTTATTGAAACTCAAATGTAAATATTCTAATATTTTGAGATACTGATTTTTGACTTTCATGAGCTGTTAGCTCTAATCATCAAAATTAAAAGAAATAAACATTTGAAATATATCAGTCTGCGTGTAATGAATGAATATAATATACAAGTTTCACTTTTTGAATGGAATTAGTGAAATAAATCAACTTTTTGAAGATATTCTAATTATATGACCAGCACCTGTGTATATATATATATATGTGTGTGTATATATATGTATATATATATATCTATATATATATATATATATTACACTGTGTATACAGTGCCCTCCAAAAGTATTGGAACAGTGAGGCCAATTCCTTTATTTTTGCTGTAGACTGAAAACATTTGGGTTTGACATCAAAATATGAATATGAGATGACAGATTAACATTTCAGCTTTTATTTACAGGTATTTTCATCTGGATCTGATACACAATTTACAAGATATCACCTTTTGTTTGAACCCACCCATTTTTCATGTGTGACAGGTGTGTTTTGTTGCCCTGGTGTGTCCTATTAATTGATTATTCAAATAATAAATAGCACTGAATGTCTGCGCTCAGTTTCAGATCCATGCAGACTGCATTTATAGTTAGTTAGACATGTAACCAACATGAAAACCAGAGAGGTGTCTATGGGGGAAAAACGAGCAATTGTGAAGCTGAGAGAGGATGAAAAATCAATCAAACCATTGCACAAACACTGGCAATAGCAAGTACAACCATTTGGAATCTCCTGAGGTAGAAAGAAACCACTGGTGTACTAAGTAACACACCTCGAACGGGTAGATCAAGGAAATCATCAGTAGTTGACGACAGAAACATTGTGACAACTGTAAAGAAAGACCCTAAAACAACTGTTAGTGACATCAGCAACATCCTCCAGTGGGCAGGAGTGAAGGTATTACAATCTGTTTGCAGAAGACTTCATGAACAAAAGTACAGAGGCTACACCAGAAGATGCAAACCACTCATTAACGAGAAGAATAGGAGACGAGCCTCAAAAATTCTGGGACAAGGTTTTATGGACTGATTTTATGGACCAAAGTGATGGAAAGGCTAAAGTTTGGAGAAAGAAAGGATCTGCTCATGA